>JAXGGA010009620.1:0-5000 GCA_038373865.1 Uloborus plumipes
TTTCATAGATCAGAAAATTAAACAAAAATTTATAAGAAGGGTCACACAACAAACGCAAAACCACTCTTACATAAAAACTATTGAATAAAGATAATGTTGTAATTGGTTAAAAAATAAGTAAACGATGCTCATAATATAAATAGAATTACAAATTAAATTTTTTCATCTAGATAAAAATTTGCAATAATAGTAAAGTAAATAATTCTTAGTAATTAAAAAAATATTCTACCAATCATACTAAAAACGGAAAATACAAAGCAATTTCTCATATTCATTCAACAAAAGCATAGTTTGGCATTTTATTGTTCGGAAAACACTGCACGCTAATAAAGATGATAAAACTCAAATTAAATCATATTTGTAATAAATTTTAAAACCTCCTATAATTTTATGTGGATTTACAAAAATAGCTCGACTACAAAATAACAGAGAAACTTTCGTAAGTTTGTTGTAGAAATACTTGCACCTGGCGAGAAAACGTCGGGAGTCGCGAATAGCGTCTTGGCCAAAAAACTATGTAATCTCTAAAGATGTCAGAGGAAAATGCAGGAAAGGCTTGGAAGTTCACAGAAAATTAAAGTAACATTTGTAACAAGAAATAAGGTCATAAAAAATAAAAAAATGCTTGAAAAAAATTAATTTGAAAAAAGCTGAAAAAATCATATTTTCGGTGAAAATTTGGCAATTTAAAGCTCGCTGAGGCACCCCTTAAACTTTCCGATTGAGCTAATATTTTGCACACATCATTTTTTTGGTCCATTGGAACAAAATAGGGGGTAGCAGCGAGCTTTTTTTTAAATTGAAAAATCAGAGTCACCCTAATGAACTGCTGTTTCGAGCAAAATAAGCATTAAAGTGTAATACGAAAGCAATCAGTTGGAGGAAAAATCTATTTATAAAGCAAAGAGAGATAAAAAAAAACTGGTAGATAATGTGAAATCAGAATACCAGCGAGCGACTTGCTTGCTGGCGGTTACTCTCTGCTTTATAATTCACCTTCGTTAAAAGGAATTTCATTGCCAGGGTGACGAGAGACCATGTTATCCTAGTCAGAAAATAAGATCCTGGTTTAGAATCGAAGTAGGATAAAATTTATATGTTTACGACGAGGAGGGACCCGACGATCAAACTGAGAAAGACCCCGCCTCGGCTCTCGGCGGCCCTGGTAACTCCTCCTCCCCTCCTGCCTTTGGGAAATCAATGTATTTCTAGAAGTGCAGATGAAGGTTTTTCTTCCTTTCTTTAAGGTACAATATGCACTAAGCGCTCGTAGCGAAACAAAGAAATTGCGCCCCTCCCTCATAGTAGACTTGATGGGAAGTCACGGTAGGTCATTAAGACCTCCTACAACAATTTCTTTTTCTGAAAATTTTGATAAATCGGCAAATTTTTAGAGAAAGTTGCAACTTGGATATGTATTTTTTTAAATGTTTTTATTGATGTCTTAATGTTCATTCTCATAGGATTTCATTTCTTCTCTAGTTTTTCGTCTCAAGAGTTTTTTTTTTCTGCAATATTTTTCGATAACTACGATCAAAAACAATTTCTTTTTTTCCATCAACTTTTCTTGTCGTTTAAAATGCCGCACAACTGATTGACTGCTGCGCAAGTCACAAGAGCCACTCCTGCCAACCCCTAGCTACGCCACTGAGTATTTTCTCTCCTACTCCCTCCTGGAAAAATTTAAATGACGAGCCTGAACAACGCAGAAGATTTTAATTTGCCTTAAACCAATTTTAATCAATCATTCTTTATTATTCGTTTAACTACCAGGAATTTTTATGATATCTTGCTTACATAAATAAAAAGTAAAATTTCAGCAGATGCAATCGAACTATCAACATATAACTGGAATTCATGAGAGCCTCTCCAGCAGCTTTCTAGAGAGGCTAGAGATGTTGAAAGTGTCCCGTTCAATTTCAAGCTATTCCATAACGCTCAAGACCCCTGGGGTTATAAACGACCCCAATATTTCCTTTAATTAATTTATCATGATTATTGAATGTTGCGTGCATTTTTTAATTTCATACAATTAATGAAAAAAAAAAAAAAGACACAATTGAAGTAAAATTTAGAAAATGCGTTAAAAATAATAATTTTAGAGCAAAGCTTATAAAAACTAATTTATTTACAACTGTTACAGACTTGAAACAAATGATTTTTGCAAGTGAATTTCGAACACTTTTGACATTTGTAGATACATTTTATATCCAGTTCTCTTGAACTAAAATTGCAACGTCCTCTTTTTTCTGGCATAGCTGGGGCATTGACCCCAAGGGTCTTGTGTGCAAAAAATGCAGATTATGGTACAGTCATAGAAAAAAAAAAAAACGAAACACTATACTTCGCAGCAACTTAGCTTGGCAGTGACGTCACTACGGGCGGAGCCAATAAGAGCTCACAAGCAGTCAGCGATTTTCTCTTATTCGCCAAGTAGGCTGTGACGTTTTATCTAGCTCGTTTTTCATAGGCTAACGTCACGCTGACGTCATCCGCCCGTAGTGACGTCACTGCCAAGTTAAGTTGCTGCGAAGTATAACTCGCATTCAAAGACTATTTCTACTAGAGACACGTGGAATATGTTTTTTTTTTCAGGAATAATGTGCTCCGTAAATTTCTATTGGTAAATTGCTGTTAAGGGGACGTCCTTCATATAAAAATCGGCATCAACTTTAAAATTTTCTAAGCAACGCTCCATTTTTTATCGCATATTTGTGATCAGCAACATCATTTGACTTCGTCTACCAAATCGTTTTAAATTTACTCCAGCCGTTGCTTCACAATTGAACTGAGAAAAAAAACGTCCCGTAATGCTAAAAATATTTTTAGTAATTGTGCGTACAATAACGTATAGTAATAGTTTCTTCATTAATGCGTATAATAACCACGTTAGGTACGGCAAAGATTGTTTTATTATATTAAAGTATGAACCTATACCCAACAATAAAAACGTCATTGACTTCCTCTCAGATAAAATTTTGAATTTTTTATGAATTAGGAAATTAATGTACAGAAAATAACAACGTTACGAATGCACAAATGAGCAGTATCCCTGCTCATTTGTGCATTCGTAAACTTTAGGAAATTAATATTTGAAAAAAATGATGATCTGGAACCAAATAATATTTTGATGGCGAAACAATCCAGAAGTGGTTTCAAAGGAGAATCCAAAATGGGAGCTCAAAATATCCAGTAGTTTTTAAGACATGCTAAAAGATCCATTTTTCGGGACCATATACAAGTGTGCAAACTGACGCAACAGCGGTAAATTTATATTTAAAGAAAGAGGAATCCACCAGTTGTAGAACACACTCAGCGTTTTTATAAAGTGTTTTGTTTTCAACAGTAGTTACACAGTGAAATTGAAACGGTTTATAAAACTGCTGAGTATATTTTAAAACTGGTAGACAATCCAATTTTTTCCACAAAAATATGCATCTATCTTTCTTTAATCAAAAAATTAGAATGTTGCATTTTTTCCCTCGAACACTAACAGTGGAATTGTTTCTCCTAAGTTGAAAAAAAATATTATTAACAAAAATCAAGAAGTTTTAATTCATTACAAAAAGCAAACGTATTTTTGCGATTAGTTTTAGTTAATTTCTTCAAAAAATATAATTCGTCGACTCTTTGTAAATTTTGACCTTGAAAATAGCATTTAAAATGTGGTGGTGGTCTCTAAATCTTTGGTCGATCATAACTTTTGTTCTACTGGTCCTAAAGAAATGCCGTTCGGTATGAAACTTACTTTTGGCTCTCCGCGCCTAATTATGTAACCAAATGTAATTGTTCCCATTTGAAAATTCAGACTTTGTGTTCACTTCACTTTGTATATGGCCCCTCATCAAAATTTTATTCACAGTTTTAAAGAAGACTTTAATCCATGTCAGAAGATACCTTTCTTTTGCTCTTGGTATGTATAGCAGCCGAATAATTCAGAGTGTTTCGGGTTTTTTTTGCTATGACTGTACCTGCGCAATAAGTGACATAACGACACTTATAATTATATTTCTGTAAAACAAAGCTTAATTAATTGATGCAAGTAATTCCCCGCTGTAGCGAAGGTTTTTATGAATGGTGTAGTACAGTTTTTTCAAACTTAGACAAATAAATAAAAAATACAAAAAATAATTTAAAAAAAGCTCGGAAACCTGCCCCGGTCTCCCAATAGAGTAGAGGAGAGAATCGCGATGGCCCGGTCTCCCCTATATATGTGCTTGTTAGAATCTAGACTTAGAAGTTACCATGGGGTTCTAATGTCCATTTTTAAACCATTCTTTATCCGACGTTTTCTATTACCTAAAAGGGGTCCGGCCCCCTTTTTATTTTGAGATTTTTTGCTTTAAGATTTTTTACTTTCTTTATTTGTTTATTCATTTATTTATTTATTAAAAAACATCTCATAAGTTGAATTAAAAGGATTACTTCAAATGTGTTTCTGTGTTGTAATTCCTTTATATTAATGCTCAGTATGTGTATGCTCAGCGTATGCTGTGCTTTGAAACTATTTTAATAATGACCTCACTGGAATAAAATACCGTAAAACAGAATGGGATGTGGCAGTGGCGTATTCAGGGGGGGGGTGCTGATAGGGCTGCAGCCCTTCTGAAATATTAAAAAAAGAATTTAAAACATTTTAACAACTACTTATTTTTCTTTTTACTGAAATCGCGACATGAGAAAATTTTTCTTCAGAGGAAATTTAATTATAGGACAAAATTCAAAGTCTTTTTTTTCTCGACATTTCCATTTTACTGTTTGCCACATTGATGACTATCTTACACTTCAACTTTGCTCATTTTTATTGCTAATTTGTTTCACAAACACCGATTAATGCTTGTTCGTTCATCTGATTCAGTTCCATACACTTCAACACATGTAATTGAAACAGAATATTAGGAACAATAATAAAATAAATGGAAGAATTAGTGCTATTGAAACACAAATTTGAAAAAATATTGCATGCGCTTGCTGAGGAAAAATATTTTTTATTAAGAGAA
>JAXGGA010009620.1:10000-50629 GCA_038373865.1 Uloborus plumipes
GAAGTTATTTACCCCCTCCTTAGATTACTCACTTTTAAGCCGTTACAGATCTGATGAATGTTACAGATCTGATGTTAATATGAGCTACATATTTGAGTTTATGCTTTCAGTCTTCGTTAACATCTCTGAATATGATATCATTTCCTTGCATTTTTAATATTTAATGAAGATAATTGTATTAAAATATATATATTAGGCTAAAAAGTCAAATTCTCTACTAATAATAAAGCTGAAGGTGGGTCTGTCTTTCTGTCTGTTACGCGCGTAGCGCCAAAACCGTTCGGTCGATTTTCACGCCACTTGGCACAAAATTAGTTTGTAGCATGTAGTTTTGCACCTCGAAGCGATTTTTCGAACATTCCATTTCGTTCTTTTTCTATTCGAATTCTTAGCGGAAATTCGATAAAATAGGGAAGAAATATTTCATACACATTTTCAAGTCTTATGTCATTCGAAAGCTTGAAATTTTCTGCACAAAATGAAGTTTTTTCGAAGTTTCTACGATCATCAGGAGAGCTGTAATAATTGTTTTTAGAATCCCGAAATTCAAGGCTTACCTTCAGTAAAGCAAGCCAAACGATTCTAAAATGGTTCAGCTCGATAATAAAATTTGTTTGAAAAGAAAGATGAAAAGAATTATTTTATCAACAGAAATCAACTTTTCATGTTGTTACCATGGTTATGTGTTCATACCTATTTTTGTTTCGTTCTTCTTCCAGCGTCGCCAGACGTAGTATTTTTGATACTACGGTAATATTTTTTCGGCCCAAATAAGGAGCGTAGTATTTTTCCGGCAACCCTGTTTCCAATATACTAATGACTTAATTAAAAGATTTGGCGGATTTTTTTTTTTTTTTCATTTTCATAGATTTCGCATTTTGGCAACATTGATTTTGGCGACGTTTGGAAACAGTATTACTTTGTAATATTTTTTTTAGAGGAGGCGTAGTATTTATTTGTTTCAATTCTCTGGCAACCCTGTCTTTTCCGGGTGAAAATGCTTTGGGACATCACTTGGCGCGTTTTTGCGTGTCTCGCGGAAGTGAAAGCTCCGAGAGAAACTACGCAAAATAGCCAGGGTTACCACGCTTGGCGCGCCTATCGCCCATTTAGCGAGAAAAGGGTACCTAAAGCACAGATTAACCAAATATCGTATGAATTGCGTTATTGCATCGTTCGTTTTGTTTTTAAAGCTAGGAAATAAAACTTTCTTCTTCTTTTAAACTTTGGTAAGATTTCTGTTGGTTTCTGTGAGCAACAAAATTGTTCTCATTTTCTCTTTTGGCTTATTTTTGTACATCTTCCCTTGGGGTTGCATTCGAATGTTCCAAGGGGGTGTTTTACCCCTTTTATGGAGTAAATCAGTGTTCATTTCAATGCAGACAAAAGTGATATGAATTGGCCCGACCACTTGGCAATATATCGCCAAGCTTTTGGTCGTCAAGCATTTGCCGCCAATTTGGCGACATATCACCAAGTTGGCGAAAAAAATTGCTTTCTTTTTATATTTGGACTCAATTTGGCGCTATTGACGATATTTTGCGAAAAATCCACTGAATGATGTTAAAATCGGCGATATTTAGGAGATCATTGTGAAACATTTTTTTTTTTTTTGCATTGTTTCGCGGCAAACTAGAGATATAAATGTTTGAACTGTTATCTTGCTCACTCCAAGCACTATTTTAGCACTTAAGGCATCTACTAAGAAATTTACACATAAAAATTAAGTAGCGTGGGGTCCATACCAGATTTTTATATCATACTTTGAAGGAATTATAGTTGAATTACAACTAAAATAGAGCATTTCTTCTGCTATATCAATTATTTTACAAATGAAATTTTTATTTTATACCACTAGTTCATTATAAAAAAGCATTTCTTGGAAATAAAAATGAGCGATAAGGTTTTTAGATAAAATAAATTATGAGATTACCAAATCCAAGCTAATAAAACATTTGTTTTGTTTTGAAACAACACACAACTTCAACTTTTTCAACACAGCTCTGCTGCTTGCTTTTCTTTAATTAGTTAAAGGAAATTTAATTTCTTGATCAGAAATTCAAATTTAGCATGCTAGTTATTATCTAGTTATTTAGCGAAGTTTTGAGAAATATAAGCACCAAAAAAAAAAAAAATAATAATAATAATAATAATAAATAAATAAATAAAATAATAATAATTAATTAACTTAATTTCTGCAGTGTCACTTTTTCTTATTTTACTAACTTCTATTGTAAGGTCATGCAAACCACAAATGAAGCAATTGTACTAAAAACTCATTGCTTTTCATTTTTTAAGAACAAAAATATTCAATTTATGACTAAAACCTATGATTTTTGCTTTTTATAATTCTGAAACGTGTGAGTTAGTTCTGTAACATAATCGCTGTTTTTCAATGTTACCGCTCTGACTGTTACCGATCTGACAAACTGACAAAGTTTTTTTTTTTTTATTTCCGAGTCGATCGCACTAAACCAAAATCAAACACGTGGTTTTTTCACTTGTAATAAAGGACTATACTTATATATAAAATAATTTTTAAAATAATAAAAACTGCGCATTTTAGAGCGTGTTACCGATTTGATGACTCAAATGACACACATTTTATAAATCACTTTAAAAAATCTTACCTGCAATTTTAGATGCAGAAATGCAAATTTTTAATTATAATACGATAAAACATCCCACCAGGTACTCAGTATCACGTGGTATAGGTGCAGGAAATGATTTTGGGAGCCTAAACATAGATAGGAAGTTATTGTTACCGCTCTGACGGCGGAACTAGGGACACGCTTATTTCGCATCGGCTAGGAAATCAGCAATCGATTAAAACAAAAATGAAGTAAAATATTAACAAAGGGGTATGAATAGAATCGTTTTTTGTGCAAGTGCGTTTCTTTGGGAAGTTAGAAAGTGCGCATGAACTGTTTGCATGCTAAGCTTTGCTTCTTGGGACACGTTACCGATCTGATTTTTGATGTATAAAAACAATATTTTCTGAAGAAAAAAATTTTTTTTTTCTGATGTTATTAGATGAAATGAAAGCAAAACTTATCTTCTTTCTGGGGAAAATTATTTTTTTAACTAGTTATTGAAATACTAGTGAAAATGCACTTGGGACTCAAATTGGCACTTTTCTAAATATTAGCTCACATACAAACATACATAGATTTATATACAGGGTGGTTATAAATTAACAGGAGGTGTTTGGAGCCCTCTAGCTCGTGAACTACTGGGCGAAACATTGCCAAATTTCGTGAGCGTGCATATTAGACCATGGGATTTTGATTTCTGGAATAAAAAAAAATAGTTTGAAAAATCCCTACCAGGGGGAAATTTGGCGCTGTAAAAGTGTATTATTCTGATTATCGAAGAATTAATTGCTACTGACAAAATATGCATCCATTTTATTTGCAAAAATGACTTTTTTGTCACAAATGTAGTTCGATATGATCGCCATTGTAAAGTTGTAATAACTGCATACGATGCGCAACGTTTTCTACGGCAGCTCGTAACATATCAGAATGGATTTCTCTAACTCTTAAAATTATCATATCTTTTAAACTTGCGATATCAGAAACGTTTCTTTGATACACTACACTTTTCAGATATCCCCACAACCAAAAATCACATGGATTGAAATCGGGCGACCTTGGGGGTCATACCGTAGGAAAAGAGCGGCTAATAATTCTGCTATCAAAGAAATGTCCCCGCAAAACGCGCTGCGAAATTGATTTATACAGCATATTTTCAAGTTTTCGCGATATTCAGTGTAATACACGTTTACAGCGCCAAATTTCCCCCTGGTGGTGATTTTTCAAACTAATTTTTTTTATTCCAGAAATCAAAATCCCATGGTCTAATATGCACGCTCACGAAATTTGGCAATGTTTCGCCCAGTAGTTCGCGAGCTAGAGGCCTCCAAACACCTCCTGTTTATAACCACCCTGTATATATATATATAGATTGAATATTTTTATCAAAAGTAAATATACTGCAATTCAATGCATGCTGTTTATTGAGTTTCACAAGAAATATTTTTCTTGGCGAAATTGAAAAGCATTTCGTTCAATAGTTTTGCTTAAAAATTGCACGGATGAAAATATAAACCTTCCAACAAACACCATTTCACTTTTAGTACATCGTGCAAAAGACATTTACTCTATTTTATTATGAATCAAACAATTTAAAATTCATTTGCTGAATATCTGTAGCGCTTAAAAAAACATAATCATAACAATAGAAGAAAGAAAATAAAGATTGAATTTCGTTAAAATTGCAGCTAATACCTCAAAATTAGAGGTCTCGGATTTTTAAATTGTAAGTCACACTCCGCTATTAGATTTTTGTGTATTTTGCTTCCTTAAAATGGTTAAGAAAACAGTATTTTAGTGAATTTGAGTAGAAAACTATTTTTATTTTGCGTCTTTATTATTACGAATAGCAAATTCTCCCTTGATACGAAATGTTGTATTATAAGGTAAAGAACACATAATTGCGAGCAGAGGTCGTTTTTTGTTTATTATTGTTTGTTACGATAACACATTGCTGCAAGCACTTTAAGGTTTAATGATAACTTAAGTGGAATAATTAATAAGCAAGAGAAATAAAACTTTTCCTCTTTCAATATCTTGTGCTGGTGATAATCTACTTATATTAAAAACTGAGTATCTTTCTCACTATCTTTCTTTCTAACTATCTTTCTTTCTAACTATCTTTCTATCTTTCTATGTCACGCTTCTTTCTCCTGAACGCCAATGAACTGAAAGTCGAACCAGGTACCGATAGATAGGTAATTTTTCAAGCTTCTTTAGTTTCAATTGATATAATTATACGATTTTAATTAGCGAAGATATCAATTAATAAGTAGTCAAATTTAAAGCGATTAAGCCTAATAAATGATTAAATATGAAATCCATTCTTGCAAACCGTCGTTGCTATGAAACGGTGATAACAATGATAATGAGAATTTTGAATGAAGGCTTAACTAAATCAAACACGAAACTCATAAGCGGACCACTTACGTAGAATTTTTATCGCTAGCTACTGGTAATATTTTGAAACATTTATTTGTTGAAGAGCCATCTACTTATATTAAAAACTGAGTATCTATGTCTGCTTTTTTTCTTTGAGCGACCTGAACTTACTGAAACTTTCCTCACCATCTTGAAGGCGTGAAGCATCTCAATAATTCGAATGATTTTTTTATATAGGAAAAAAAGTAAAGGCGTGAAGCGCCTGTAAGCGAGCCGCCTTGGCGGGGAGTAGTTTCTTTAAATTTTTTTCTCACTACTTTCAGGGCACGAAGTGCCCGTGCAACGCCGGGCCACGTGCGTGGTATGTCTTGAAATCGAATGAACATTAAATTATATCAAATAATATAATTTCAGAATGAGGTAAAAGTTAGAGAGGGGGGACGTTATGCATCAGCATGCCGCAGGAAGCTAATCTAGCTGCCCTGGCAGCTAGTCTACTTATATTAAAAACTGAGTATCTTTCTTTCTATCTTTCTTTCTAACTATCTATCTATGTCACGCTTCTTTCTCCTGAACGCCAATGAACTGAAAGTCGAACCAGGTACCGATAGATAGGTAATTTTTCAGGCTTCATTAGTTTCAATTTATATAATTACACGATTTTAATTAGCGAAGATATCAATTAATAAGTAGTCAAGTTTAAAGCGATTAAGCCTAATAAATGATTAAACTTCCAAGACATTTATTTCTTACCGTTGCCATTTTGAATTAAAACGTTAATTAAATTATTGAACTATTTAAAATTCCAAGATATTTATTTCTTTCCGTTGCGATTTTAAAATTAACTTGAACTTTTTAAAATGAAACAGTGTTATTTTTTTCCATTGTCATTTCGAATACGTGTTATAACAAAGTTCTAACAATTGTTTTTATTCTAATTATTAGTGGCATATTTTTTCTCTGGTACCATTTTAAAAATGTGTTTTTAAATAAAATTGCAATTGCTGTTTTTAGAAGGGACTTTTTTTGGCTGCGATCCAAATATTAAAAGAACTTTTTTGTTTAGAATTTTGCAATTAATTTTACAGGAAGAAAGCGGTTTGGAAATAATTGCTTTTGGAAAGGAATTTTATTTGTTATTTAGGGAGAGTGCTATGTATGCGCTACTTGACACCGTCTTTATTTTTGAGGAAGCATGTGCAAATAATTCGATTGATTCTTTGATGCAGGAAAGCTTTTTAGCGAGCCGCTTTAGCGGGGAGTAGTTTATTAAACTTTTTCTTGGTACTTTAAAGGCGAGCCGCCTTGGCGGCGAGTAAACTGTTTAAACTTTGCTCATTACTGTAAAGGCGAGCCGCCTTGACGGCGAGTAAACTGTTTAAACTTTGCTCATTACTTTAAAGGCGAGCCGCCTTGGCGGCGAGTAGTTTTCTCAAACTGCCTTCACTACATTACAGCCCGTGCAACGCCGGGCCACGCAGCTTGTCTACTTATATTAAAAGCTGAGTATCTTTCTATCTTTCTTTCTATCTTTCTTTCTATCTTTCCTTCTATCTTTCTATGTCACGCTTCTTTCTCTTAAACGCCAATTAACTGAAAGTCGAACCAGGTACCGATAGATAGGTAATTTTTCAGGCTTCATTAGTTTCAATCTATATAATTATACGATTTTAATTAACGAAGATATCAATTAATAAGTAGTCAAATTTAAAGCGATTAAGCCTAATAAATGATTAAACATGAAATCCATTGTTGAAACGTAGTTGCTATGAAACAGTGATAACAATGATAATGAGAATTTTGAATAAAGGCTTAACTAAATCAAACACGAAACTCATCAGCGGGCCACTTACATAGTATTTTTATCGCTAGCTACTTGTAATATTTTGAAACATTCATTTGTTGAAAAGCCATCTACTTATATTAAAAACTGAGTATCTATGTCTGCTTTTTTACTTTGAGCGAGCTGAACTTACTAAAACTTTCCTCGCCATCTTGAAGGCGCGAAGCATCTCAATGATTCGAATGATTTTTTTACATAGGAAAAAAGTAAAGGCGTGAATCGCCTGTTAGCGAGCCGCCTTGGCGGGGAGTAGTTTCTTGACATTTTCCTCACTACTTTCAGGGCACGAAGTGCCCGTGCAACGCCGGGCCACGTGCGTGGTACGTCTTGAAATCGAATGAACATTAAATTATACTAAATAATATAACTTCAGAATGAGGTAAACGTTAGAGAGGGGGCACGTTATGCATCAACATGCCGCAGGAAGCTAATCTAGCTGCCATGGCAGCTAGTGCAGTGAATAAAGGGTGAATACTCACGAAAGAAACATTTCTTAACTATTTGAATTAAGAGAAGCCTCAGAAAACTAAGCGAAGCAAGGACAATATCAAGCGCAAAATTAGCTATCTATAGGAAGTTGAGATGAAGCACTAAATAATGATTTAAATGGAAAAATGCCTTAAAAAAATAGGGATTTTTTGTGGAAGTTTCAACTAAAATTGAAATAAAAAAAAAAAAGAACTACCAGTCAGATTTTTTTCTAATAGGTCTCTTGATGTGCCCAATAAGGACACAAACACATTGTGGAAATTTTAGTGAAATCGGACGGGTAGTTTTTGAGTCTATAAAGAACATACATACATTCATTTTCATTTCTAAAGATTTTTTTTAATAGTGTGTTTCACTTTAAATCGAATGCTTTCAATCATTATTCTTTACTCAAATTTTGCAAGCAATAAGGCTTAATGAAAATAATAAACCCGTGCAGCGTGGGTGTCCCTACCTTATCTTTTGCCAACGAGATTAAACATATGGATTTATTGCTTCTTTAATTTAGTTTATCTTTTCAAGCGATATCTATGTTCTAAATAAACAAGGAACGCATAATATCCTCCCCCATCAACCACCAAACAGAAACACAGCGATCAGAAAAAAATATCTCCCAAAATCTAGTCAATACAATGCGTTTGAGAACGCCAAATAGAAGCCCTTAAAAAAAAATAAAAAATAAAAAACGGTGTTTGTGGAATCCAAAGATGGCTAAGTCTTGTTTACAGTGAGATCTTGGTGACTCACAGGAACGGGGCTTAGCGGGGCATCTGTTCCCAGGGGGTGGTCGGCAGTTCCCCCGCTGGGAAATCAGGAATAGGACGAGTCCAAAGTGATTTTTCCGTGAGTCAGAAGCGAGATTATGGGATTATTTGAGGCTGCTGAGGTGAACTTGTTTTAGTGGAGTTGTGCTGATTAGATGCTGCTGCTGTCGGAGGCACAGGAATTAATTGAATCGTTATTATTTGAAGAAGAACCTTGCGGCGGCAACATTCATCGAATGGTTTCCTTGTAGTGAAGGGAGAGGAAAGTATTTTATGTTGCATTCCTTTTTCGACTACGCTCAATAAAATGGTGATTTTTTTTCTTTGTATCAACTTCAAACAATGATATTGTTACGAGTCCTCAGGTTCTTCACTTCACTTTCTTAATGACGATTCCAATCTTGATAAAAACACATATTTATTGACAAATATTTACAGTAGAGTACATAAGCGGCTCGTACAGGGGGGTGACTGCCACCTCACAAGAGAAAAGGGGCTTAGCCCTCTCACTTTTCACGGTTTCAAAGTAATGAACGAGTGAAAAATAATTTTTTACTCAGCGGATTGATTAATTTCACCACAATAGAAGCTAAAAATACCAAAAATCGGACTTTTTTCGTGTTTATTTCATAAGTGGACGAAAGTCAACCAGCCAGGTTGATTTTTGAGGCCATATTCCGCATTTTTAAGAAATCAATAAATCAGCAATGTTAAAATTCAATATTATGGCTAAATTGTTGAAAAAAAATTTCTTTGAAGGTGCTGCATTTTAACACTCCCCCCTCCCCGCCATTTTTAACCCTCTTTCCCGAATTTAGATTGACCCCCCACTTTTATGGTACCCCAGCAACCTATGATAAAGAGGATTTTTGCCTTCAGCTCGTTTAAGTTTCGTATTCCATGCTGATGAGGGCATAATAAGCCCGAAACTGCTGTCCATGGATCGAAATGAACGAGTTGGCAGTGTATTGCAGATAACGATTGTTTAACACCCAGCACGAAAGTGAATGTTATAAAACACTCTACACTTAACAGTACATCACGTATTACAATCAAATAATACATGAAAACATTACATCAAAATCACAGTGCAAAAGTCTTCATAAACAGAACTGAAACAAACTCTCCCAGCACAGCGCTGTTAAGATGAGACGAGCAAAATAGTCTGTTGCAGTGGTCGGAAGTAACGCGCTACATGTAGCGAAACTACTGTAGTAGCTACATTTTTTAGTAGTTTGTAGTGTAGCGTACTACTTTTTTAAAAAAATAGAGTAGTGAGTAGCGCGATACAAAAGAATAGTAGTTTGTAGCGATTTCTGGAAACTACTTTTAAATTAAAAAAATTAATAAATAAATGAAAAAAAAAAAAAAAGAGAAACGAAGGAAAAAAAAAAAAAACAAGGTTTTAAATTGACTCTGACTGGTGCAAAATCTTGCTTGTGTTACTGCAACCAACGGACGCAATGAGAAAATTTTCATAAAAACTTCGAGCTGATCATTTTTTGACGAAAATACATTGTCTGTTTTGATGTCATTGGTTTTTATTTGGCATCATAATTTTTTTTATAATCCTTTCAATATAATTTTTCATGTTTTCTAAAAAATTCCCTGGAAGAAATTTTTTAAAAAAATATGAAGGGTTAAATTCTTTTCAATCTTTCAACTTTTTGAATCCTTTTCTTGCTGCGAATATTCGTAAAAAAATTGTTTTTAAAAAAATCTAAAAAAAAGACAAATTTTTAGCAAAAAAAAAAAAAAAAAAGAAACAAAAAAGGAAAAAGTAAACAAATAAAATTCAAAAAACAATTCCTAGATCTATTCCATATTCCAAATGAGTTAATTTTATTAATGTAAAACCACTTTTTCGAATTTTTTTTGGTCAGTCCCTCAAAACGGTGTATGCTTTTTTTTTTTTTTTTTTTAATTTTTTTAAAAAAAGTAGCGAAGTAAGCGACTACAGTTTTACAAGTAGTTTTTGTAGTCGCTACATTTTCAAAAACAAGTAGTTGTAGTTTGTAGTTAAACTACATTTTATAAACAAAGTAGTTTGTAGTTGTAGTTTCGCTACAAAATAAATGTAGTTTTTCCAACCACTGGTCTGTTGCACGGCTATTTTATACTTACCAAGGACTTTTCTACAACTTCCCAGCGATTTTCCATTTAATAATCTTCTTTAGGGTACGATATACAAAATACAAATGGAGCAAGGGTACAAAATGCAAAACCCTCCCCCCCCCCCCCCCCAAAAAAAAAAAAAAAAAAGAAAAAAACAATTTTACAGGTTCCACTAGAAAATATCTCAAAGTCAAAAAAAAAAAAAAAAAAAAAAAAAAAAAAGTTGAGAAAAACATAAGTTATTTGGAACACTTCTTAAGCGGAACTTCGAAGAAAAATCTAGACTACTTATCTTAAGATTTTCTGTAGAATACATAAAGAAAACCTTTAGATTTTTATTCTCAAAATTGTTTTAGAAATTAGGCTTAGTGTTCCTTTAACTTAAGATTGTCTTCTAAATATAGATTTTTCAGAAAATTTTAACTTTTTCCTACAATATAGGCTAAAATTGTTGCACATAACTTGAAATTTTCTCGAAAAGATTGTATTTCCGTAGATCTTGACACTGTATTTAATCTGAATTTTATTCTACTGGTAGCTCATTAAAATAAAAGCTTAAAAATCCTTTGTAATAAATTTCCGACAACATACAATTAGATATCATAACAAAAATGCCTTATCATAAATATAGTTCACTGAAAACATGTTATGATATCTGGGATATCAGGATATCTTCTTCGTAGAAATTCTGCATATTAACATAAGGGCAATTCCATGGTGTCGGACGTAAAAAACGAAGAAATATTTTTTAGTTTTAGTTCCATTTATCAAATATAAACTGAATAGAAATGATTAAGTTGGTATTCAAAATACTCGCTACATCATAATGAATAAAAAATCATGTTAGTTTTTTAAAATAGATCTCTTAAATAGAAATTAAGAAGATTTAAAGAGTTGGTGTCGGACGTAAACGCACAAATAGTAAAATTGGAGATTAACTTAAAATTTACTGAAACTCTGCGAATTGGCTTACCTTTTAATTTCAAAAACAGCTAAGATCGATAGTATACTTATGATTAAAGCATATTTTACAGTTTTTTAATGATATTGTTTTGAATAAAATGAACTTGGAACTACTTTTACCTTGGTGTCGGACGTAAATTTGCGGTGTCGGACGTAAACTCTTCGAATTGGACCTAAACCGTTGTTCTTAAATGCAATGATTACAGTTTTAACTAAGAAAATTAGCTTAAATTTTATTCCTAGATCACACATATTATTTTTTAACATTTAAAAGGGTTCATCAAATTTAAACTGCCCCCTTTTTCCTGTTGGGATCGGAGGACGAATACGTTTATAATGTCCCGTAATTTGTAAAATATTTTGTCCTCAGTTCTTGGCCATTTAAAATAACCTTTTGAACTATGCATAACTGATACTACAATGTAATTTTTTTGATGATACATCCAAGACAAAGCATGGCATTATGCGTTACCACAACCCAGTCATTGATGTTTACTGTATCAAGATCTGCAGATTCTTCGATCCTGGAATTAAAACAGCTTTCCAGTGATGATGCAAATGCTTTGTATCCATGTGTATATCTTTTGCTGGAATATACTTTATGTGCATATTTGGATTTAAAAGTGCTGAAACTTGAGAAAATTGCTCCGCTTTTGTCACCGTCATTTTTCCTGCTTTAACGCGGTGCCAAACGATTTTTTCACAGTGCCTCCTATGGCATCAACCACCATCAACCAGCAAATATGAATATTAATCAGTACACTGATAAAAAGTGTAAGCATCCACTTGTACAAATACAACTACGAAATCCATGTATTCTGACTCTTTGCGAAACAGAACACAGGTTGTGTTGTGATGATCTAGCCTTTAAAACTTTAGATGAATACTTAAAAGTTGGGTTGCTGTTCTTTTCAAAGCAATAATATGTATATGCACTTTTTATTAATTCAAGAGTTCCCAGAACAACTCAGATGCATTGTAAGTGTCTTAATATAAATGTCTCACGAGGAGAAAAAAAACTTTTAAAGCATTATTCTGAAGCAAAATTTACTATTTAATAAGTAAATTTAAAGTATATGTATGCACAGTAAAGTCAAAATTCTCATTTTTTTTAATCATGCTTCACTTTAACTTTGTAATTAAAAGCAAAATATGGAGAATCACAGTTGTAAACAAGTGTTATATAAGGAATGTAACAGTGTCGAACGTAAACGGTGTCGGACGTAAAAAAATTCTTTACGTCCGACACCTAGATTTTAATTGAAAATATTTACTTGTCACAAAATGTTAATAGGTTACATCAATGAGACCAAGGATCTTACTTTGCATACAAAGTTAGATGTATGTAGCTTTAAAATTATTGGCCCAGCATAATTAATCGTACATTTTAGTGTCGGACGTAAAACACTTAATGTGCCCCATGAGAATTCTGTCACAAATCAAAATGAATTATATTCTCATACATTTTTGCAATATCACCTGTTGTACATTGAATATGCAAATAGTTATTCGTCTTAATTCATAATTTTAGTATGTATATTTTGGAAAAAACAGAGCTTCTTTGAGAGTCGTCAAATGTAGTTTGAAAACGCTCTGGATGTTGACCTTAGTTTGACCTCTTGTAACTTAATTAAAACTTAAGTTATCAAAATTTAGACATGAATTTCAAAATATACAACTCTTTACCTTTAAAATGATACCTTGTTTGTTTAGAAATATTAATTTTGAAAATTTGACCATCTAGTTGACCTTATCGTGGAATTGCCCATAAAAGAAAAGCATGAAGTAACAACTACTTTAAGGAATAATTTCTCTGATTTTACAGCGTTAAATTCACTTAAATAAAATCAAAGTTGTGCAAGGTAACGGAACCATTTTCTTTTCTTTCCTTTTTGATTTATTCTTTTGTTGCACTAAACAGATCGCGGAAAAGTTTTTGGTGCTCATGGGAAAAGTAACATGCCTGAAGTTATACAGTATATGTAAATGAAAAAGGATACTAATAAAATAGTATTCCTAGGACAGTAAGCATGTTTCAGGGGAAGCTAGGAAAATGGAACAATCGCATACAGTTCATAGAATACTTGCAAAACTAAAAAAACATTGTATGCTGTTGAAAAAAAAACCTTCATGGGGGGGGGGGGGAGATACTTCAGTGCAGTCTTTTAAAGGTGGGAGGCCGTGTCAAACTTCAGTAGTTTTTTATTTTTAAAAAATGCATTTGAAAAAAAAACAATAAATAAAAGATATTCTGGTGGCAAGGACGTCATTTCAAACCTTTCGGGGGGGGGGGGGGCAAAGAGTGTGTACTCAATGTAAATAACACCAAAAAATCTGCAAGAACAATGCCAACTTACATGTAAATACATTGAACTCCCAAAGTCGGGGGGGGGTGGCAAAGAATATGTACTTAATGTAAATAACGCCAAAAAATCTGCAAGAACAATGCCCACTTACATGTAAATACATTGATTTTCCAAAGTCTGAGAGAGGGGGGCAATTGACCCCCCTAAACGACGGGCCTGTCCGCGGGAAAAACTACTCCGCATATCACACAAGTAAAATTGTGAGAAAAAATGTTGTTCACTTTGTCCCACACTTGACAGTGGAAATACCCTTTTAACATTCATGGCCCAGTCTACATTTACATTACCTCTAATCATTTCAAAACTAATTGAAAATGTTAATAGATAATCAAAATAGCAAAGCAGGTTTTCCGTGGAAGTTATATAAACACTAGTTCAAAGACACCTCGGCAATATCTTATGCACTATCTCAACAAACCTGAACCGCATATCAAGTTAATTTCTTATTTAAAGGTCATTCGAAATTAGGCTTGCATCATTCTGGCTATATTTCCTGTCACGATTTGGCCAGCGGATAAACATCTATGTCCCACAAAGAACTTTAATTAGCAACATCAAAAACAAACTCGGAACTCTTAAAATACCACAATTTTATCTGCCCCATCACAGTCTGATTGATTAACTACCGGCTGAGGGTTTAAAAGGCAATACAGCAGTTAATTGCTGCATTCACACAATCATTTCAAGATGACACAATCATTCTGTCCTCAAAAGGAATCTAAGTTGTTTACTTGGACTTGGACTATAGAAGCGGATTTCGTAATAGATCATTTTCAAAAGGTAGGGTCACCTGGGGTAATTCCTGGTCAAAAAGCATTAACATCCAATTATCACAAAATCTATCTAAGTTAAAGTTACAAATTTTGGTATGGAGGAAGCACATTGGGATGTCCATCGAATAAAATATTCATGCTATCAACAATACATAATGAACTTGAGTAATTGTCGTTAATTAGTGACCAAGAATTACCCCAGAGATGGGGTAATTCTTGGCCACTTACGGGGCAATTATTGGTCACTCAAATGATTGATGAAAATGCATACATTTTGTAAGCACATTATTAATACAAGTTATTAAACTAATTAGATAAAGAATTTATTTATATATATAGCTAATTAAACACTGTATTTAGTTTTTTAAGGAAGAATGCAATTGTTTTCAACATAATAGCTTTACTTAATAAAACTTAGCCAAAATACTTTTTATACACTTTGTATGCAATAGCTACAGCTTTTATATCTGTTGTGAATGAATCTTCACCTACCAAATATATAGGTCCATAAAAAATATGGTGCACATGCACCATACACACTGAGCACATGCTTCTGTCTGTTATGAACAGGTTAAGGTGAACAGTTAAGTGAATAGTACAATGCAGTTACAATTAAGCATTTTTCTTAGTATAATTAAGAATAATTATTAAAACCTATAAAATAATTGGATGAAATTTAACAAAGAAAAATTCAGTATATTGTATACTTATCATTAACAGATAAGAATGTTGCATTGCGGTTACAGTTAACTTTGCAGTTAAGGCTCACAGAGTTACATATAGTTTAAATCAATAACATATGTCAATAATAGGTGAAATAATAATCCATAAATATTAAAAAAAGGACTGACCAGGAATTACCCCACTGACCAAGAATTACCCCAGTAGCCAGGGGCATTGTTTGGAGCCTTCCTGCAAATTATTCAAAACAATAATGGTAAATCCAAAACTATTTTCCAGTAACTGACATGGTACCTAATTCAACCAAAAAAACGAAAAAGAAAAATATTCAGAAGTTTGAGTTTGATCACGATCTTTGTACAAATGTATCAAAACTAAGGCCATCTTGTTTTACGAAATTTAACAAGAGATTTTAAAAAGATTTTTTTTTTCAAACTAAATACACAGTCAACTCATAATTAAGTAATGAATTGCAATGAAGATAGTTCAGAGTACCTCTGTGATTTTTTTCATTTTGCTGAAGGATTATTAAGACATAAAAAGGACTGTGACCAGGAATTACCCCAGAAACTTGCTGACCAGGAATTGCCCCGGGTGACCCTACTATTTGTTTAGGGCTTAGAATATTTTGGCTTAAATTGATAGCTAAGTCATCCAAGGTCAATTATATACCTTCCTAAGGTATTAACGTATCTTAGATTTAGCACTTCGGGCTATTCAATCAGAAACCAACCTAGCTTATTAACTTTTATCGAATGAGCAAAGGTCGACAGAGGGATTGGGGTTTTGTTAACCTATGATCAGCTTTTGCCAAGTAAATGCTTTTGGGCAATTTTCTGAAAGTGTGGCCCTTGAACCCCTGGGGGTCCGCGAGCTCAAGCTAGGGGGCCCACGGTGCTATTCCGCTAAAATGTAAAAAAATAATTGAAATTGAAGGACGAGTAACAATATTTTAATTCAGAACGAAAACACGTTAATAAATAAAAAGTTCTAGTTTACGAACAATTCAGGAAGCAGCAAACACCCCGGAACCTTCGATTTTGACACATATAACATATTTGAAGTCCTAAAATAATTTATCGTATGGTATAGTACATTGTGGTATGGGGGAGGGGGTATATTATGTTTGACATTGTAGTTCTGAAAGCTAATGCGGAATAGAACTTTCTGATCTTTTGACCTAAGCGACGGACCTGAAGCTGAATATCTCACCTAATAAGCGATACTTAGCTTTATTTTGCTTTTTAAAAATCAATTAGAGTGTTAAATTCTCTTATCTTTCAAAAGTCAATGGGGGAAATAGAAATAAATTAACACGCTACACTTTTATTAATTTTGTATAGCACATGAAACAAACGTGCAACCATTTTGTAAAAAATATTTTAATGCATCAAATAAAGATTTTTCTTTTCTTTTCTTTTTTTTTTAGAGTAGTAGCCCCGGAGGTCTGGCCTTTTTTGGGAACCACAGATTTAGAGACAAAAAAAATTAGAAGAAAAAAACCCAAACAGGATTCTCGTTTTCCGATACATTACAGCATTAGAATTTCATAAAAATCTTTAAACTTTTAACACTTAAAATATCTTTTGGATTAATTCGAAGATGTTCTTAAAGGAAACTTGATGGATATTATCAAACCATTTCCAAGCCAAGGTCAAAAGAGACGCTATAGTTTTGGGAAAACGTGATCAGCTTTTGCTGTATAACTTTAGTGCAACCTGCGGCCCGTGGGACATTTGGGACAACTGGAGCTGCTTTATGTGGCCCGATGTTATGTCTGATGATACGAATATAAAAAAAGCTAAATGGGCGATTCTCTGTAAACTTGCAATTGGCGGTTCGGACCGAGTTATTTAAAAATAATAAAGTGTAACAAAGTAATTATCGCTCTTAATACAAGTAAAGCATTAATACTTTGCAGCCCAATTGTATTTGGAGCGATAATAATTTCATTTTTTTTTTTCTAGAAATTTTCTAAGCACAAAAAATAGTCCCCTGGCTGTCTCCAATCCTATAGTCTAACCTAACACTTAAAAGAAATATTTCAAAAAACCTATTAACACTACATAAATTTGGCAATTAATATCTAAAAATAGAATTATGCAACTATGTCTTTTTTTATGAAATAAGATCTAATTACGTGGTTCTTAAACTTAATATTGTCATTGTCATGTTTATTCTGTCAGGAGTTTTTTCAAACAGTCCCCTGGCACAAATTCAAAGCTGCAATAATAAACAATCTATTACTCTTGCAAATGTTTTTTGGCATAAAGATGAAAGTAGTCAGTGTGAATTTGTAGAAATTGCCGAGAACGTTGTTGAAACGCTACTTTAGTTTCAGAGCCACATTTGTGATGAAAGTATGGATCTGGGTCGTTGCGAAAACAGTCCTCCGTTGAAGTTATTTTTCATTATTAATTAGTTTAATTATGAAACGTGTTAGTTCTTATTATGTCATGATTTGTGTCTACATGTATGGGTAGTTTCGTAACAAATTATGCTCCAATAGTTTTTCAAATATACCACATTAAAATGCGAAACACAGTCCCCCGGCGCAGTCCCCTAACTAGGCAAGGCGGACTTACCCCCCTATCGATTTATCAGTTAATCCTTCGAAACAAAGTAATAGATTCGTTTCCAGAGCAATAGTCTTATAATTATACAAACATTTCAAAAAAACATGCCCGGACAGATTCTGTATGGAAAATGAGGAGTCTACAGAGAATCTTCCAAATACAAATACAAATGCAGCGAAGCAACATGCTCTAGGCCAGCCAGGCTAATCCTAGTCAATTTATAGCCTCCAATAAAAATCAATGGCCCTCTCAAAGCTATTTGCTCCCTTAGGGCCGTGCTCCACATTAACGTAAAGCAGAAAAATAAAGCATAAACGTAAAATGGATTAAATAGTGTTCCCTATGGAAAGTTCCCGGATTTTTGGTTTCTGCCTTCGGTTTCGGTCGCGTTTTACGCTGATGTGGAGCAGGGCCCTTACTCCTTACAGCCTCTTCCGGTAAACTGTACCAAGTGCCTGCAACCTACTAAACAGTATTTTTTCGTATCCTCCATTGTAGATTGAGATTTGAATAGCTTAAAAACAATGAACTCTTGTCCTGCTTTCCATGCAAAAATTGACCCTCGTTACATCTTTCATTTTTGATAAATTTAAACAACTGAATCATATCCCCTCTGACACGATTTTGTTTTTCTGCATTCCATCTCACTCTACTGTTTTCACACACCATACCCACAGGAGCACCCCGATGGGAAGTAACGGGAGGTCACTGTGACCTCCCAATAATTTTTGTATTCGGCACCTTTTGCTGACGATTCGGCAATTTGAAGACAATATTTCAACATTGAGATTGTTTGATCTGTTTAGCTTTTAGCTAACCGCTTAGTTAGTTTAATTTCACTACTAGCTTAGTTAGTTTAATTTCATTCGGCAAATTGATAATTTTCTCCCTCCCAAAAGTTTTAGTTCGGGCGCCGCTGCCCACATATGCATTTTCTATTGGAACCTCCTGACAGATTTCCAAATAAATATTCTATATAATACCCCAGCAGCTACATGTCACAACTGCACAAAAGGGCTCAAACGCAACAAAAAAGAGCTACGCGTCCACTAGCACACAAGCATAAATAGCAAATCCTTGCCTTTGGCGAGCTCTTTTACAGCTATCAGCCATAAAAATAATAACACACTACACAACATCTATTAATATTCAAGCATCATTATCAACATCTTCTTCGCTATTAGTGACAACGATTTGCGATAAAGGCTGGAACGAAATATTTTGGACATAATTCCATGTCTTGATCAGCCGCTATTTGTTATCTGTGCCATGGGTTATTCATAAGCTCCATTACAACCACGATTTTCCCCATAGCTGATGAGTACCTAATTAGCACGTTCTAATTAATTCAATGGCTTGTATTGTGTCATGGCTGCAAGGAACAATTCATGGGAATGTTTAGTGACCTTGCTGCATCTGGAATGGGTTGGAATCGTATGTTTTTTTTAACCCTTCAGCACTCGCGCGTGTGTAAAATTTGCTCCAATTCAGTACTTTGATCTTCAATAACAATCGGAGATAAGGAGGGGCACAATGGGACACGGGTTGGACAGATAACGAAACTTCTGACTGAAGATGCCAGTTTTTCTGCCGCAAATTTATATATACTGTCGGCCCCGCTTAATCGGGTAACGGATAAACGAATACCCCGCTTATACGAATAAAATATCTCGGAATTGATGCCATACACGTAATGTTAAAGGTCCCCTCTAAAACAAATACCCCGCTTATACGAATAAAATATCTCGGAATTGATGCCATACACGTAATGTTAAAGGTCCCCTCTAAAACAAATACCCCGCTTATACGAATAAAATATCTCGGAATTGATGCCATACACGTAATGTTAAAGATCCCCTCTAAAACAAATACCCCGCCTAATCGAATAATATTTCTTGTAATCAGACAGTATATACTATATATATATATAGTATTTGACAACAATTTTCCAAAAAATCTATATAGTATGTATGTACTATATATATATATACTATTTGACAACAATTTTCCAAAAAATCTAATTAAAAATGTTTGCTCAAGTATAACTTTCAATAACGACTTTGCTTCACTGTAACTGTTTAACTGTTCAATCGTATGAAATCGCTGGAAGAAACCATTTTCAGGATTGCAGGGATGGATATTTTTTGAGCACGTGTAAATGGTAGACCGGAACGTTTTAGGATTTGTTTTTTGGACACGGATTTACCTTATATTTTGACAACTGGACTGCCTCCTGATTTGCTGGATATGATTTTGGATTTTGTCGCGCGGAACTTCAGGTGAGATGTTTTTATTTTCACAGTAGGACCGTCCTGTGGGTGGCCGGTTTTTGGGAATTTTATTCCTAATCGGTCGAGGCGAAACCCCTGCTTTTAGTTTTAGGTTTTTGTTCTAATGTGCGGTTTGCAGGCTCACATTGGTGCTTTTTTGCCCAATGAATATCTGTAGACTGCATATTTTGAACTAAAACATCCTCTCTTTAGTTTATTTTTAAAATTTTTTGGTCTTTCGACCACTCTTGAATCCCCCACGGCTGATGAGCTCTGGATTCAACCTTTCTCCTTTCACTTCTCCTAATGTGCCATTTTCGATTTCATTATTAGTATTTTTTTTGTTTTATTATATACTTGGCTTTGTAGTTTAGCTGCTTTGCGCATCTATGGGCTTTTGGTGTGGTCTCTTCGTTTTTCCTCTTACAATTCTATTATTTTATTTATATATATATATATATATATATATATATATATATATATATATTATATATATATATATATAATATATACTGTCTGATTACAAGAAATATTATTCGATTAGGCGGAGTATTTGTTTTAGAGGGGACCTTTAACATTACGTGTATGGCATCAATTTCGAGATATTTTATTCGTATAAGCGGGGTATTCGTTTATCCGTTACCCGATTAAGCGGGGCCGACAGTATATATAAATTTGCGGCAGAAATTGCGGCATATATATATATACATACTGTATTAAAAAAAAGAAAGAAAGAGAGGAAATATATATATATATATACATATATATATATATATATATATATATACTAGCTGGGTACCCGGCCCTGCTCGGGTTTCGGCCAGGTATGGCGTTTTAGTGACACTCGTTCATGAATTTTTCAACATTAAAGTGCATATCTATACACACACTGGCTACTTCTGTAAACAATGGCATTTTTTTCTGACTGATGGACAAACTAAAAAACTGTATTACACACCTTAAATACAAATGCAAGCTACAAATAATGTTTAAGTAAATCGGAAATGTTATAAGCTTGGTACAGAGTGCGGTGGAGAAACTTGTAGACTTGAAAAGTCAACTAAGCGAAAAGTACATCATGCATCAGTTTAAGATATGGTACCCATTCTGAATTTTTATATTAGTTAGATTTAAAAATTACATCGGGAAGAATGACGGCCCCTGTTAATTATGCACTCATGTACCCTAGATTTGTTGCACTCTTACGAGCATATAGACTGATGGGATGTTGGTGACAGCAAGCCGAATGTTGTTCTCCAGGCGTTGCAGGGTCCGGGGCTTGTCGTTGTAAACGATCGATTTGAGATACCCCCATAAAAAATAGTCACACAGTGTCAAATCGGAAGAGCGGGCCGGCCACGGTACGTCACCTTTCAAGGAGACGTTATCACTCAACTGGTGAATCACAGCAAGTTTGTAGGGATGAAACTGTAGTTCGTTGTGAAGAATTCGTCTCAGTGTCCAATCAAAAATCACCAAAGCAGCAGCGTGTTTACGCGCCGAATGCCTGGGAGAGCGCAAAAACGACTCCCTCACTTTTTCGACGTTTTCTAGGGTTCTGGAAATCCGTTGACCTCATGGGCCTCTGTTTGCCACACTCTCACTTTCCCTGAATGTTTTCACCCACAAAACAGTCGATTCCCAGCCAGGAATGGGAACAACGGGCTGAATTTTGAACCGAGTTCGGAAGACACGTTGAGTGGCGACCACCGAAAGATTATTTGAAAAGTAAGATTCGGCGAACGCTCGTTACTCCTTTGTCCAACGCATGGCGACAACTAAACTATGAGATAACAAAACTTCAGGACCCTCTCTTTAAAATGAGACTCTTCCCACTCCTTTCTGACCACTCCTTGTTAATTAGCATCCAATTAAAATCAGCAAGTTTCTCTGTCGCACCCTATAAAATCAATCTCACTGGAGTCAAGTATTTCCAAACATTACACGTAAAATAAGTCCCATCATTAGTTTATATCCTTACATTGGTAAAAACAACTTATGTACCTAACTTAGAAATTTTTTCTATAACTATAAACATTTTCTGTTCTCTAACTGTTGCCAAAATCAATTATCTTTTTATTTAATCTCGTTAGCGATTATTGGCACAGATGAATATAAAAATCCTAAGAAAGCAATAAATTTCATACTTACTCCAGAGAAGCCTTGGTTCACATTTTCATTATGATCACCATTAATATTGTTGTTACCAGGCAACAAATGCAACAATGAACTGAAAATTTAATCATTTAATGGGGAAACTACATGAAATTTACTATTTTCCATAATAACTTTTTTAAAGTAAGCTTTTTAGTAATAAATTATAGCTTATCCTGCTCCCTGTTACTGTAGCTATCTACGGCAAAAAAATGGTTAAAATCGGTTCAGTAGTTTGGAAGATTACCCCGGACATACGGATACAAAAGTAGTCTTTTATGTATATAGATATATATATATATATATCCTCTCTTTCTTTCTTTCTTTTTTTTTTCGAATAACAAAAATTCGACAGCGAAAAAAAAAAAAAAAAAAAATATATTTAAAAAACAGCGACCGTAACACATCGATGATAAAAACGGATTTTTTTTCTCTCATTAAACAGTCACTGTTACTACTGATTTGCAATGTAGCTTTTTATCGCATATTTTTTGAAACTTTTTTTTCTGAAATAAAAAACCTATTCATCGAAAAAAACATTGAACGCAAAACAACGATGTTTAAAAAATATCGACTGTAACAGATCGATGGTTATTATGGAACCTTTTTTTTCTAATGAGATAAATACTGCAACTACGGAATTCGATGTTAGTGTAAAAATAAGAAAAATTCGCTCATATTTTGGCAAATTTTTTTTGCTGAAGTATAAAACATCGACATCGAAAAAAAACATCGAACCCAAAACATTGATGTTTGACAAACATCGACAATGAAACATCGACGCTTTCAAAACATCGAACTCAAAACATTGATGCTTGACAAACATCGACAATGAAACATCGATGCTTCCAAAACATCGAACCCAAAACATTGATGTTTGACAAACATCGACAATGAAACATCGACGCTTCCAAAACATCGAACTCAAAGCATAGGTGTTTGACAAACGTCGACAATGAAACATCGACGCTTCCAAAACATCGAACCCAAAACATTGATGTTTGACAAACATCGACAATGAAACATCGACGCTTCCAAAACATCGAACTCAAAGCATAGGTGTTTGACAAACGTCGACATTAAACATCAATGGCAAAAACATCGATGCTTTCGAAACATCGACAGCGATGTCGCATCACCAGCAAGAAGGCACCTGTCTCTGACGGGTCGGAACAACGCAAGATTTTAATTTATCTTAACCAACTTCAGTCAATCTGTCGATATTATTCCTTTATCTACCAGTTACAAGATATGTCGCCTGCATATATGAAAAGAAGGAAAGCAAGTTGCATCATGTTTTTCTCCGAAGGAATCTGCATTCAAGCAAGTCTCTCTTCAAGTTAGCGAGAGGGACTTAGAATAGACGATTAGAAAGAATAATACATAATTGCTGCTAGAAGTGAGAAGAATGACATTCGATTTAAAGTTGATAGTCCAAAGAGCTAGCAACATCGAAATAACAATTATTTTTCGACGTCTGGCTTGTTAATATATCTTTCCCTATGCTATTCTAAGTTGAATGCCGGTATCTAGCGGCCGAGAATGGTTGCGTTTTTTACTGCGCACCACACTTGTACTGGTAAAAATAGTTATTTTAGGGCAATTCTACGTCAAATCAATCACGAAGGAAAAGTTTTTGACCTCACCTAGAGCTCCTTAAGAGGACAGGCTGACTTGTCCGACATTTTGGTTCCAAGACATTCTTGGATCCAGCCTTGTTACTGAGCGATTCCATACCAAATCACCGGAAAAAAAAAAAAGTTGGTCGCACGACCGACTCGGATTTTTTTTTAATTTGGTACACAGATTGATGGTATAGAGGTATGAAAAAGCCCAAAAGGAAAGTTACCTGCTCCACTTATTTTCTGAGCTACATGCCCTCAAAGTTTGTCCGCCACGTCAAAATACTAAAAAAGTAATGTTATTTAATCATTTTTTATAAAAAATCGTACTCATGCAAAATAAAAGTGTTAGATATCTATGGAAACTAGTTACTAAAGGCATTCTGAAAAAAAAAAAAAAAATACTAGAACGTTCATAATGAAAATTGCCAAGGTACAGGGCTCTTTGAAGTTGTCACCACAAAAACTTGATTTTGCAGATTTTGCTAAAATTCAGGCATTCATTACAAAAAAAGGCAAACAAAACCAAAGGTTTTCTCACTTTCTGGTAGTGTACAGGTCCTCCCTGTAAATTGCTACGCAAAAAATTTTTTGGGTTTCTCACTCCTTCTTGAAAATATTTTAGCTTAAAGATAAGCCGTAAGGCAAAAAATGCGTTTTTGGCCATCTTGGCAGCCATTTTTCTCATAAAGGGGGAGCAGTAGAAACTTTAATTTTTTCTTTAAACAAGCTACTGATATGTTAGCTGCTCACAGGAAAAGAGTTTACATTTGGTTATTTCTCCCATTAAGAGATATCCTGCTGACAGTATATGCATGTTTTTCGCGACGACCATATGCTTTTGTTCCCCCTCTCATGGACTTAAAATTAATTAAACCAAAAAATAATGCTATATTTATTATTAGCTGTATTATCTACCCAATATGTCATGAAATTTAATTTATTAAATCATTGAACAATAAATTAGATAATTGATGAAAAAAAGAAAAAGTATTTCTCTGATGCCTGAGCATTATGCATTCATAATTATAAAGCACTAAATACTTTCTTGAGAAATTTATTAACATAAATGAGCTCTAAATAGTTATATTATAAGCAATACCCAATCTTGTGATTGGGATACTCCTGTTTTTAATTGAAGAATTTCTTGAATATCACATGAATATCAGGAAAATAAATGAGGTCTTTTCGTTTGATGTAGGATATTTTATGACAAATTTCATTTGATGGTCTACTAACTGAGCATGGTGATAAAGAGCTATTAATTTCAGCATCGAATTCCATTTTACCTTATTAACAGTTAAATATTTACCAAATAATTAAATAAATAATTTAATATAAAGCCATGCTTGAAGAATTAAAATTAGTGCAACTAATTTATTCCCATACTGATCTTTACAAAATTGACATGCGTTGAGCACTGATAAGAACTGACAAGAAAAAGTTTATTCACTAAAATATTAGTTCACAGATACTATAAAGCATACATTCTATTTTCCACAAAATAATACTGCAACAAAGAACAAGGGTATCCTCCTGTTTATAGCCATCAATCAGGAACATCCAATCACAAGATTGGGTATTGCCTATGAGATAAATATTCGAAGCTCCTTTATTTTAATTGATTTTTCAAGAAATTCTTTAGTACCTACCCCTTTAAACCCTTGTTCTTTGTTGCAGTATTATTTTGTAGAAAATAGAATGTACGCTTTATAGTATCTGTGAACTAGTATTTTAGTGAGTAAACTTATTCTTGTCAGTTCTTATCAGTGCTCAACACATGTCAGTTTTGTAAAGATCAGTATGGGAATAAATTAGTTGCACTAATTTTAATTCTTCAAGCATGGCTTTATATTAAATTATTTATTTAATTATTTTATAAATATTTAACTGTTAATAAGGTAAAATGGAATTCGATGCTGAAATTAATAGCTCTTTATCACCATGCTCAGTTAATAGCCCATCAAATGAAATTTGTCATAAAGTATCCTACATCAAATGAAAAGACCTCATTTATTTTCCTGATATTCATGTGATATTCGAGAAATTCTTCAATTAAAAACAGGACTATCCCAATCACAAGATTGGGTATTGCTTATAATATAACTATTTAGAGCTCATTTATGTTAATTAATTTCTCAAGAAAGTATTTAGTGCTTTATAATTATGAATGCATAATGCTCAGGCATCAGAGAAATACTTTTTCTTGTTTTCATCAATTATCTAATTTATTGTTCAATGATTTAATAAATTAAATTTCATGACATATTGAGTAGATAATACAGCTAATAATAAATATATAATTATTTTTTGGTTTAATTAATTTTAAGTCCATGAGAGGGGGAACAAAAGCATATGGTCGTCGCGAAAAACATGCATAATACTGTCAGCAGGATATCTCTTAATGGGAGAAATAACCAAATGTAAACTCTTTTCCTGTGAATAGCTAACATATCAGTAGCTTGTTTAAAAAAAAATTAAAGTTTCTACTGCTCCCCCTTTATGAGAAAAATGGCTGCCAAGATGGCCAAAAACGCATTTTTTGCCTTACGGCTTATCTTTAAGCTAAAATATTTCCAAGAAGGAGTGAGAAACCCAAAAAATTTATTGCGTAGCAATTTACAGGGAGGACCTGTACACTACCAGAAAGTGAGAAAACCTTTGGTTTTGTTTGCCTTTTTTTGTAATAAATGCCTGAATTTTAGCAAAATCTGCAAAATCAAGTTTTTGTGGTGACAACTTCAAAGAGCTCTGTACCTTGGCAATTTTTATTATGAACGGTCTAGTATTTTTTTTCAGAATGCCTGGAGTAACTAGTTTCCATAGATATCTAACACTTTTATTTTGCATGAGTACGATTTTTTATAAAAAATGATTAAATAACATCACTTTCTTAGTATTTTGACGTGGCGGACAAACTTTGAGGGCATGTATCTCAGAAAATAAGTGGAGCAGGTAACTTTCCTTTTGGGCTTTTTCATACCTCTATACCATCAATCTGTGTACCAAATTAAAAAAAAATCCGAGTAGGTCGTGCGACCCCCATTCGGTGATTTGATATGGAATCGCTCTACTAGTATTTGAAGCACATTAATATTATACCTGGTTGCTCTGGCGTAAAAGAACTTATGATTAGTTGGATAAAGTACCATATTAGGTAAATTTAAAAAGATAACTTATTTCTCGAATTTAAAAACAGTTTATTGGGAAATGTTTCATGAAATTGGGTCTATTTTCATATTGCACTTGTTTTAAGCCTGAGTTTATGAAATGTTTTTGTCATATGGACAAAAATAGTCGAATATCATCTATGCAGCTACAATTCAAGCTTAGCTCCCACTTTTTTTCAATGCGACTTGAGTATACAGATACCAGTGGCTCCACTCCCACCGTTTGGGAACCAAAATGTCAGATGAGTCAGCTCCCCTTTTATAGGAGCCTTAACCTCAACTTTTCCGATTTTAACAAAATTTGGTGAGAAGGAAGCACATGACAAGATAAGCGATACTGAACATTTTTAGAATTCTACCTTCAAAATTGAACGAAGTACAGAACTGTTAAAAAACTTAAAAAGTGCAAAAAAAAAAAAAGTTTTTACATGCAAATGTCTGTAAAACTTGTTTTCTTATAATAGTAGAATAAAAGTTCAAAGACCATTGTAAAGGTAAGAACCAGAGCTTTCCATTAATATAGTACATGACTTTCTTCAACAGTTTTAAGCTTCTAATTGCACCAAAATGGTTGAAAAATTACCATTTTTGCCAGCCAAAATGTGATGCGCAGTAAGAACTCAACCACTCTTGACCACTATAGGCACCATCCAGCATTTATTCCTAAATAGGGTACTCAAAATTGCCCTATTTACTTGTTAATTTCTTTGGGCCGTGGTAGCCCGATCGGTAAGGCGTCGCATTCGTGTCCGGAGGGACCCGGGTTCGATCCCAGCCAATCGAAGATCCACCGTCTTGATTAATGGTGGCTGGGGGACGCCAAATAGTATGTCGTGGTCACAAAGTCCTCCAAGTGAAACGATACCTCTGGGGGTGCTGGGCGTTGCTCGACCCTTGGTTCTGGTTCAAAATGAAGAGAGCGCTCTTCAGGGCCCTATCCCGGTTAAACAACGAGTTGTGGTAGGTACGGGGGACCATGGAGTGTGTGATGATGTGTGATGAAATTTTCTTTTCAAGCAAAAAAAAAAAAAAAGAAATGAAGAATCATATACTGAAATTAATTTTTATAACGTTGATGATAAGCACAAAAATATAAGAAATACAAAAAAAAAGCTGCAATAGTTGAAATTATGGAACATCGGTAAGTTGACACCCTCTCAACTCAACGTATTTTCGTGGTTCTGTAGTGTGTCGAGTTGACGAGGTTCCACTGTATTTTCAAACATGGATGTTTTGTCATCGACAGGGATGCCCACAGGTGGGGGGGGGGGGGACTATAGCACAAGTTGCGCGATCAATTTTTTTTTGCGTTTGTTGGGGGGGGGGGGGTGATTTTTTAAACTGATTTATTTATTTATTTGAATTATTCCTTCATTTATTTTTTTAATTTAAATTATTTTTATATTATTTTTTTCGTGTGTGTATGGGTGTGCTTGGAGTGTCTGGAAGGGGGAAAAAAAGCGATTATATTGTGCGCATAATTAGTACATTTAAAAAAGTTAATATGTAAAAAATAATAATTATAATTAAAAAAAATAAATAAATAATATTTAAAAAAATTGATGAAATGGAAAAGGAGGATAAAAATAAAAAGCACAAGAGAGTTGTGAAAAATGTGTGTGGGTGTGGTGGGGGGTGAATTCGCTCCATTGAGCTTAGGGGGGGGGGGATGGGCACCCCTGGTGATCGATGTCGCGCCACTACATGCAGCCGCATTGGAAACAGAGAGAGAGAGAGAGAGAAATATTTCTTTTCTCCGTTACTTACCACATAATACGAAACATTGTAACGCCCTTGTGTAACAAATACATCGAGCCAAAACGACATCATTTTAATGCCCTAACACAAGTCAACGACTCGATAATGACGACGGACATCAGAGAGCTAATCTTTCGCGTAATCGGCTTTCATTTGCACCTGAAGTCACGATGATCGCTAGCGATTTGAATTGCGTGATTCGAGCTCTTTGTATATACATCATGAGGGGGGCTCGTTCCTCCCTTCCTTTTATTCGTTCGAACTGGATTATTTCTGAAGCAAATGGGGATAAGGCATAAGAAGCATGATCTGGAGATTACATGAAAAAAAATTAAGATTGGAGCATAAGTGTTGATTTTTTTTTTTAATTCCAGAATTTGCCAGTAGTAGCGGAAAAGCCCATTGGACCCCACACTGCAAAAAAATAACTGTGGTTCTTGCAGTATAATACTAATTCAAAGCTGTAAAGTGTACAGTAATAAACTAAAACTAGCAATTGCATAGTTTCTTACTGTAAAGTTAGCAATTTTACAGTCTATTGCCTTAAAATTCAGCTGTATTATACTGCAAAAGCAACAGTATAATACTGGCAGCAGAGGTTCCAATTTGAAACTGTAAAATGCACGGTAGAAAACCGTAAAATTAGAAAATTTTACAGTTTAATACTGTAAAGTTTGATTTTACAGTTTATTACAGTAAGATTAGCAATTTTATAGTTTATTACAGTAAGATTAGCAATTTTTATAGTTTATTACAGTAAGATTAGCAATTTTTTATAGTTTATTACAGTAAGATTAGCAATTTTTATAGTTTATTACTATAAAATTAGCTGCATTATACTGTAAAAACAACATTCATTTTTTACAGTGCATTATAGGTTACCGGCAAAGTATTGAACTGTAGCATTCTATGAAATATCTAGGTTATAATTATGATTTTTAAAATTACAGCGTACACTTGGCTGCAATCTCCTTAAGGGTCATTCTATATAGAAATGCCAACCTCAGCTGAAGAAAAAAAAATACCGAAGTGAAAAAAGTATCAAAAAATAAATAAAGAGAGAAAGAAATGAAAATCATACAACATAAGAAGTTTAAAAAAAAAATGAAAAGGTATTGTAATAATCATTGAGATTTGCCATAATAAATAGTTTTTAGTGTGTCTACTGCTTGTTATTTCGATGGTTACGTTAGTCACGTTACGTTAGTCACACTCCATCTTGAGTAAAAGAGACACTTAAGACTAAAAAAAATTGAGATTTAATAAATGTGTTTTATGTTTTTAAAAGCCAACTTTACACCTTTTTCAAATACACTGAAGTGACAAAAGTCATGGGATAGCAATATGCAAATTTTCAGATGGCAGTAGCATCGCATAGAACAGGTATAAATGCGCAGTGCTTTTACAGAGCTTTCATTTCTGTTCAAGTTATTCATGTGAAGAGGTTTTAACGTGATGATGACCGCACGACGTGAAATTAACAGACTTTGAACGCGGAATGTTAGTTGGAGCTAGACGCATGGGTCATGCCATTTCGGAAATCGTTAGAGAATTCAACATTCCCAGATCCACTGTGTCAAGAGTGTGCCGAGAGTATGAAATTTCAGGCATAACATCCCACCATGGACAGCGCAGTGGTCGACCGCCTGCACTTAAAGATCGAGACCGGCGACGTCTGCAAAGAGTCGTAAATTCTAACAGACAAGCAACACTGCGTCAAATCACCGTAGAAATCAATGTGGGACGTACAATGGACGTGTCTGCTAGAACTGTGCGGAGAAATTTGGATTTCTTGGGCTATTCCAGCAGAAGACCGACTCGAGTACCTTTACTGACAGAACGACATCGCTTGCAGCGACTCTCGTGGGCACGTGAGCATATCGGTTGGTCCCTAGATGAATGGAAAACCGTGGCCTGGTCCGATGAGTCACGATTTCAGCTGGTAAGAGCCGATGGTAGGGTTCGAGTGTGGCGCAGACCCCACGAAGCCATGGACCCAAACTGTCAGCAAGGCACTGTTCAAGCTGGTGGTGGCTCCGTAATGGTGTGGGCTGTTTTTTCATGGCATGGACTTGGTCCTCTAGTGCGACTGGACCGAACATTGACTGGAAATGCTTATGTGCAGCTACTTGGAGATCACTTGCAGCCATTCATGGACTTCATGTACCCAAACAACGATGGGATTTTTATGGATGACAATGCGCCATGTCACCGGGCCAAAACTGTTCGCAATTGGTTTGAAGAAAATTCTGGACAATTCCAACGAATGATTTGGCCACCTAGATCGCCCGACATGAATCCCATTGAGCATTTATGGGACACCATCGAGAGGTCTGTTCGTGCCCAAAATCCTGCCCCATCAACGCTTTCACAATTATGGACGTCTATCGAGACAGCATGGCTCAATATTCCTGCAGAAGACTTCCAACGACTTGTTGAGTCCATGCCACGTCGAGTTGTTGCACTTCGCCGGGCAAAAGGAGGGCCGACACGATATTAAGAGGTATCCCATGACTTTTGTCACTTCAGTGTATATCATTCAATTTTTAACACTTGCTTAACTTTGAGAAATTTTTGCCTCACAACATGAGCATTCATTTTCAGGGTTGCAAAAATGTTACGTTAGTCACACTGCCCTTTCGGTTGAAAAAATATCTACTGTCAGTAATTTTGTTTTAAATTCTTAGCAGAAATGACACATAGAAACCATGTACATTGTAAATCCATCTGCATAGCTAAAAAATATTTTTTATCCTTTAAGTTACGAGTGAAAACAGTTACAAAATCAGCTCTGAATGTTACTTTAGTCACTATGGAATGACCCTTAACTGGGAAAATTTTAATTTATTAGAACAGTTATTTTTTGTACAGTTATAACAGTTAATTAGTTTAAGTACAGTTATTTTTTGAACGTTTTCTTGGCTAAATAATAACCTTCGGAACCTTCATTGATATTACTGTTCAAACTTGAAAGGCGAGACTCGCACCGTTGAACGGTTCTATTTCAAAAATTGGAAACAGCTTGATTGGAAACAGCTGATGCACCATGGCATGGTATAGCATATCTGCTCAGTCCGATATTATTTTATTTTTTTACAACTAAGGAATAAATTAAAAAAGAGAAAAACATCAATACAAACCAAAGCGTCAAACATAGGAACCCAATAAAAAACAAAGCAAAATCTCGTCACATTCCTTATCTCTCTTATCATAATCACTACCAATGGAGCACTAACGGGGGGAGCTAAGGGGCTTAAGCCCCTCCCAGAAGCATCAAGATGAACTCTCTTGATTGGATCAAGCTCCTTGAAATGCGTTTTTTTTTTTTGGATTTGATTTTTGGAAATTTGCCAAGACATGGCCCCTAACCCCTTTTTTAATTCCACTAAAAACGACTGCAGTTTTTTCTTTAGGACTTCAAATTCGAAAACTTTCCGAAGGAGGGCCACATAGCCCCTACCAAGAAACTATCCTGGGTGCGCTACTGATCACTACTATTATTTTGACAAAATCAGTACAGACCTGAGGCATGCCCAAATGTGTCCCAGGTCGCCGGAAAAAATATCAAACTGTAGCTTCGTTACTTTTACCTCTCTTTCTTTCTCTTTTTCTATTTTAGTAACTGTGGGTTGTCAATAAGCTTTAACGATTTTAAAAGGTCACGATTTGTGACTCATAGTTTTATCAAATCTTTGAATTTACTTTTAGTTGGTAGAATAATGTAGTAAATAATTTTATCTGGTCCATCAAACATGAAAATTATAAGAAAATTATGAAGCCAAAAATTTTAAATTCAAGCAAAAAAATCGTTTTTAAATTTCTCATTTGTTTTAAGAAAAATTTTGTCTGTTAACACTCTACAATTTTGGTCACTGCAGAATTATATACATTCATCTATCCATTTTTTGATTTAACAACGCTGCTCTACGTTTGAAGCCGACGAAACACGAACATAGAACAAAAGAAAAACTAATTATATTTTCTTCATTTCAAATAAATGCGGAAAATTATGAGTTTTCATTTTCTAGTCTCCTTTAACCAGAAAAGAAAAACATAAAGAAATTTTTTATTGTACCACTCCCAGCGACTAAGAAACGGAGTAACCATTTCGATTACGATTATTTCTCTTCGCTGGAATTTGATAACGGACGTGTTGCCATTTCGCAGGAGATTATAACTGTTGGGAAATCGACGCCAGCTGAGAAACGCATTCTCCATTCCACTAATGGTCTGACTTGCGAAAAAAAACTTTTTCCTTTCACTATTAAATGAATGTATATCCTAACTTTCTACAAATAGGCCTTCTTTTTTCTTCCATGCTTAGTAGAACTATTATCTACCTTTTCTTTTTACGGTGTTTTGTTTGTGAGTTGGGGTGAACGCTTCAGAAGGATTGCTAAGAACCAGTTCAAAAGATCAACATTTTCTTTTTGTTTTCTGGAATAATGTGTTTACAGAAGATAATTTCAAATTATGGAGGTTGTTCTTTAATTTGACGCAGACAAATAAAACCGTAAATTCTTAGAAGTAAGACTTTGGCTGTCAAACGTATATACGTTAGTTTCTATCCTACAAATTATTCGGATCTATTTAGAGTGTTTACTTATTTTTGGCAACAGAGCTGAATAATATGATTATTTCAACGCATTCGTTGAACATAGTTTCACACAAATCAGTTTTTAAGCTTATCTTACCAGAGGATCACGTAATAATGAAAACAGTTCAAATAGTTAGCAATCGAATCTTTTGTTTTTTGAAGGTAATGAGAGAAGCAACAAGTAGTTGTAGCATATAAACAATCCGGCTAAAAATAGGCGGAAATTAGTTGATTCATTTGCAGTATAGGCCTTGTTCCTAAGCTGGAACATAGTTCTACAAAACTCATTCTACGTAATACTGTAAATTTGCATAGATTCACTGAGATCAAAGAAGGCATAAAACATAAGTGTATAGAAACAGGGAAGGTGATTTCAAATTAATTGCTCAAAACATTTGTTGCTGAAAAGATTCAAATTTGGAGGAACCATTATTTCACTGAAAATTATTCTCTCACTGGGTACATTGAGTGAACAAAACGAAAGTAGAGAAATATGGGGCAACGTGAAATAGTCAATTCATTTGATCCAAAATAAACAAATTGGAAATTTGTTTTGAAACAGTCTATAAAGAGAGAACAATATATATTTAACAATAAAAACACTTTATCTGAAGTATTTATCTTTTATATCAGTAAATATGTACCGCAAAGAAAAGAAAGAAAATGAGGGAAAGTTCCCGTTTTTTACATGGCGCTAAGTAAAAAATAAAATATTTTTTTACTGAAATATATTTTTGTTTCATCATCAAATATATTTTTTATCAAATGGAATGAATAAATAAACGAAAATATGAATGAATAAATAAGTAATGAAGTTACATTCGATTAATAAGAAAATAAGTAAATTACTGAATTTGATAAATGAACTAATAAATGGTGGAATACAAGTGAATAAATGAATTAACGGGTAAGTGATTTATTAAATAAATGAAAAAACAAACAAAATGAACTATTTCACTTTGCCCTGCGTGCATTTGACAAATGGTATTAAACATGTGAAATAGAAACAAGCCTAATGGAAACTAAATAAGTTGTACTGGACGTCAGTAGATCTCAATTAGATTTTGGGATATTAGTTACAAAATATATATCATTTCACAATTTAAAAAAGTTTGATGAACTACGAAATATTACAATATGGATTTTCCCTTTTTTTAACTTGATCTTTTGAGCAATTATTTTTTGACAGGAATCAACTACACGTTTAAGAAATATGTTAAAATATTGCTGGATAAGTGGCGTTGCAAACTGTGAAATTATTTTACCATTTCACTTCTCCACTCTTTTTCACTTTGCCTCCCATTCCCTACTACATAAACAAGCACTTATCAATGGCAAGTTTAAATTAATTATTCGGCGTTTTTTCTGCCCATCTTATATTTCTCCGAATTAAAGATACCATTAAAGTTATTCATTGATATATTTTTTTCCGATTCATATCTGCAAACCAAAATAATTAGCTTATCGATCCATCGGCTTTGCCTCCTCATAATTATTTTCAAGTGCAAAGAAGAGCAACTCAACTCTGATCGCGACATGCAAGAAATAATGGCAGCGATTTTTTTCGGCGAGTGGAATTCAGATCTGAGCATAATAACAGCTCGAGACAGAAAGAGGGAAAAAAAAAACTAATTGCACACTTTATCAGATGTTGTCGAACATCGCGTGTTATCGGCTCTCGCATAAGCCGTAGGAGAAAAATCATTAGAATTGTTGATAACGTACTGACATGTGTAAAAGAATAACCCTGTCTTGTTGTTGTGGGTTGGTTGTAGCTTATTGCCATTCTGTCAGAGTAATAACGTCGTCAAATCAATCTTCACTCGATGGAATAAGCGATTTTCGCCAATAAAAGATAGCGCCAATTTGGCTTATCGCTTTCTGTTGGAAGATGAAGTGCACTACAGCGAAACCAGAGGAAATTGAGGAAGATATTAATTTGCAAATTAGGGTAATTTAAACTGATACTGCTGGGGTGGAAAGTTATTGAATGTAGGAGAACCTTTGGTGTCAGTGTCATGTTTTGTAAATTAATACTTTTCAAATCTATCTCAAATATCAAATAAGCTTTCTATATCATTGCCGCACCTTTTTTTTTCTTCTTTGGAATGATTTCTTCTGTTTAGCAGTCAAGCTTCAATCCTCTTCTGAAAATTGAACATTTTTCTTCTGATACACAATCTTCTCCTTTGAGGTATCTGTTTGGAATCAATCGTCTTTTAGAAGTCAAGCTCCATTCCCAGCCCATTACCAATAAACCCTAAACATTACCAATTTTCACATTTGTAAATCTTAACTCTGTTACTCAACATATTTTACATTCCCCAAGAGCTAGAATTCATTCTTTCATGTCACACATCTATCAGAAGATAGCCATTACCACAGAATTTTGAAGTTCAGTTTCCCCAACAGGTGGAGGAGCCTGGGACTTCTCTTCAACGCGAAACTGCACAAAGAATTTTATTTTGCCAAGAGTACTCGAAACCAAACGAATACTTCAAGGAATATTTCACATGCCACATTTGATTTCATAGGACGTTGCCGCTTTTTCGTGAAACAGTTAACAAAATAACTGAATACCTATTCACACTGATAGCCATATTTTCAAGAAGGTGAAGGACAACATTAATGCAACTTGTATAGATTTCGGAAATTGTTCACAACTATACTTATCTTAAATATAAAATGAGTGGAAATCCGTAAAATTCCGGGATGTTACCCGGATGGCCGGCAATCTACGTTATCCGAAGAAAAAAAATGGAACCCAAAGGAAAAGTAACAAATAAATTCAAAAACAATTCCTAGTTCTTTTCCATATTCAAATGAGTTTATTAATGCAAACCACTTTTCGAATTTTTTTGGTCAATCCCCAAACCGTGTATGCTTTTTATTTATTTATTTTTTAATTGTTCACAACTATTTTTATATTTTTTAATTTTTCACAACTACACTTACCTTAAATAGAAAACGAGTGGAAATCCATAAAATTCCGGGATGTTACCCGGATGGCCGGCAATCTACGTTATCCGAAGGGAAAAAATGGAACCAAAAGGAAAAGTAACAAATAAATTCAAAGACAATTCCTAGTTCTTTTCCATATTCAAATGAGTTAATTTATTAATGCAAACCAGTTTTCGAATATTTTTGGTAAATCCTCAAACGGTGTATGCTTTTTATTTATTTATTTTTTAGAAAGTAGCGAAGTAGCGACTACAATTCAAAAGTAATTTGTAGTTGCTACATTTAAAAAAAAAAAGGATTTGTAGTTGTAGTTATAAATACATTTCTGACAAAGTAGTTGTAGCTCGCTACGAAAGAAATGTAGTTTTTCCAACCACTGGTCCAACCCCTGTATTTTAGAATCCCAAATAAAATTCTACTCTTTCTACTTTTCTTTTCTTCATTTGACTTTATAGTTACATATCAGAATAGGTTGGATTCCCTCAGGGGTGCCCATCCCCCCCCCCCAAGCTCAATGGCGCAAATTCCCCCCAAAAAAATTCACAACCCTCTTGTGCTTTTTATTTTTATTTTTACCCCTCTTTTTTATTTTATTTATTTTTTTAAATACTATTTATTTATTTTTTAAATATTATTTATTTATTTTTTTAAATTATAACTATTATTTTTTTAAATATATTATTGATTTTTTTAAAGTTCGAACTATGCGCAGAATAGATTCGCTTTTTTTCCCTTCCAGGCATTTTAAGCTCGCACACACGCACACAAAATAAATAAAAAAATGAATAAATAAATAAATAATAATAAAGAAATAATTTAAATTAAAAAAATAAATTTATAAATAATTTAAATAAATAATTAAATTAGTTTTAAAAAATCCCCCCCCCCCCAAAATTTCGATGGCGCAACTTGCGCCATAATCCCCCCCCCCCCTTGTGGGCACCCCAGGATCCCTTGGACAGCAAAAAGAAGACTGTAGAATCAGATATTTCAATTCTACATTGCAGTTTTAGTTACGTAAAGATTTTTTGTCAGATCATATTGTTTTTCCGGTATACGTACTGTGCTGGCAGAAAAACAACATTTACAGAAAATTCGATAATTTGAAGCTTGACATCTTGAATTCAAATTTTATTTTTCCACCAGGGATGCACCCAAGGGGCCCACAGGGAAGGATTATGGCACCAGTTGCGCCATCAAAATTTTTTTTTGGGGGGGGGGATTTTTTTAAACTTATTTATTTGTTTATTTAAATTATTAAAAATTTATTTTTTAATTTAAATAACGAACTGTTTTTTTTTTCAAACGAAAATTATTCATCAATTTATTTTTTCAATTTAAATTATGTTCTTAATTTGATTATTATTTTTATTTATTTATTTATTTATTTGTTGTGTGTGTGTGTATGCGATTGGAATGTCTGGAAAGGAAAAAAAAGCGATTCTATTCTGCCCATAACACTGTTCGACAAAAAAAAACCTTGAAAATGCTTCTGGTATTTTGAAGGCTGATTCTTATGTAAAATGACCCCCTGAATCCGAATATGACCCCCGTTTTCCCCCATCACGTCCCAATTTTTTTTAAAACGCCCCCCTTTTTTTTTCATTTTTTCTTAGTTTCAGGGCTATAATATTTTTTTTGGAGGGGAAAGGAGCCTTATATTCACCAATAAATTTTTTTGAAGGTCAAGAGAGACTCAAAGTTTAAAATCATGAGCACCGAGAAAAAATCGGGGAACTTGGGGGGGCGTGGCCCCCCAAAATATTTGAAAAATCACCAAAAACGATCTTTTTATTCTAGTTTCTTTAAAAAGACCTTTAAAACATTTTTTTCGGTGCAGAACCAGAGTATAGGATCCGCTCCTATGGCTCCTGGGTCAGAAAAAATTTTCACGCTGTAAAATTTTTTTAAAAAAAATAAAATAATGCTTTAAAAATCGCACTTTGCACTCGAGTTTTAAAGCAGGTCTTCAGCCAAAAAAAAAAAACAAAATTGTGGCTGATTCTTATGTCAAATGACTCCCTATTTCCAAATATGACCTCAGTTTCCCCCCTCCACCCCCTCTTTCCAGAGAGTCCCCCCCCCCCCAATTCAGAGTCATTTTACTAATTCGGAGGGAAAAGTACATTACGTAACCCGTTAACATAATTCTAAAAGGCAACAGAGGTTCAAAGTTCAAAATCATGTACATGTGTACCAAAAATATAAACTATGGCGGTGTACCCCCCCCCCCCCCAAAAAAAAGAAAAATCTTCTTTTCTTGTTTTTCTAAGAGACGTTTTAAACCTTTTTTTTTTTTTTTTTGTTTTGTGAAAAATCAGAGTATTGAATTTTCTTTTCTTTTTTTTGGGGGGGGGGGGAGGTATACCGCCCTAGTTTATATTTTTGGTACACATGTACATGATTTTGAACTTTGAACCTCTGTTGCCTTTTAGAATTATGTTAACGGGTTACGTAATGTACTTTTCCCCTCCGAATTAGTAAAATGACTCTGAATTGGGGGGGGGGACTCTCTGGAAAGAGGGGGTGGAGGAGGGAAACTGAGGTCATATTTGGAAATAGGGGGTCATTTGACATAAGAATCAGCCACAATTTTGTTTTTTTTAGCCTACTTTCCCGTTAAAAATAAAAGAAAGACGAAAAAAGTATTAAAAGTAGCTTAATGCATCGAAAAAATATCGCCAAGTCCAAAAAATATCGCCAAGTTAAAAAAAATATCGCCAAGTCCAAAAAATATCGCCAAGTTAAAAAAATAAAGAGGTAAAATGAATATCGAAAAATTAAAAATTTGAAAGTAGGGTATTGAGATGGGGAATTTGTGTGTCGGTCTGTCGGTCGGTCTGTCGTCGTCGGTCTGTCGGTCTGTCTGTCCCCCCCTAATAACTTTTGAATGAACATTCCGATTTGGACAAACTTTTTTTTGTTGGAAAGATCTCGGCGAGTACAGCTCATTCCCATACTTGATTTTTTGATTTGAACAATTTTTGGTTCAACTTTGAGCCGTTCAAAAAACCGGTCCCGCGATACTAACTTTTTAATGAACAGTCCGATTTGAACAAACTTTTTTTTGTTGGAAAGAACTTTTCAAGGATACTTCATTCCCGTATTTACATTTCCGATTTGAACAATTTTTCATTCAACATTGAACCGCTCAAGCAAGCTGTCACCCCTAATAACTTTTGAGTAAACAGTCCGAAAAAAATGACTGACTGTGCAGACGATTTTTTGTTTATTTATTCATTTGTTTTATTGAATTTATTATTATTATTATTATTATTTTTGGCAGACGATTTTTTTTTGTAACAAAAATGTTTCATTCACTAGGGCATTTTATTCTTTATTTATATTTAACAACTGGCAACGGATGAAAAGTGAAATTCGAGACATTTTATCAACGGACGAGTTTTTTTTCTTTTTTTTTTTCTTTCTTTGATAAAATGTGTTTTGATGTACTTTGTACATTTAATTTTTTTTTGAAAACAATTGAGGAATTTTTCTACGGAAGAACTGTAACAGTTACATTCTTTAAAAGGTGCGACAAAACTTTATTTATTCATTTATTTACTTTTTATGTGTCTATTTCATCTGATGAGAGAGGTATATTTTGCTTTTAAAGGTATGTTTGACATAATTTTTAGTCTTAGATAATCAAGAGAATAATGATCAGATGCTAGAATGCCCATGTCGATGTACGGGAAAGTAGGCTCGTTTAGTTCTTGACAGAACTTCTTGTTTGGCTGAAGACCTGCTTTAAAACTAGAGTGCAAAGTGCGATTTTTAAAGCATTATTTTATTTTTTGTTTTAAATTTTACAGCGTGAAAATTTTTTCTGACCCAGGAGCCATAGGAGCGGATCTTATACTCTGGTTCTGCACCGAAAAAAATGTTTTAAAGGTCTTTTTAAAGAAACTAGAATAAAAAGATCGTTTTTGGTGATTTTTCAAATATTTTAGGGGGCCACGCCCTCCCCCCACCCCCAAGTTCCCCGATTTTTTCTCGGTGCTCATGATTTTAAACTTTGAGTCTCTCTTGACATTCAAAAAATTTATTGGTGAATATAAGGCTCCTTTCCCCTCCAAAAAAAATATTATAGCCCTGAAACTAAGGAAAAATGAAAAAAAAAAGGGGGGCGTTTTAAAAAAAATTAGGACGTGATGGGGGAAAACGAGGGTCATATTCGGATTCAGGGGGTCATTTTACATAAGAATCAGCCTTCAAAATACCAGAAGCATTTTCAAGGTTTTTTTTTGTCGAACAGTGTAATTTGAGCTTTTAAAAAAGTAATAATGTATATAAAAATATACTAGTTATAATTTTAATAAATATATAAATAACGATAAAAAATAAATAATATTAAAAAATAAGTAAATAATATTAAAAAAAAATAAATAAATAAGATTTAAAAAATAAAAAAAGGGGTAAAAAAATATAATAAAAAGCATAAGGGGATTGTGAAAATTTTTGGGGGGGAATTTGCGCCATTGAGCTTGGGGGGGATGGGCACCCCTGGATGCACCGATTAATCGGCAGTACCGATTAATCAGCCATAAT
>JAXGGA010009621.1:0-50615 GCA_038373865.1 Uloborus plumipes
AAAAACACATATTCCGTCTCGAATTCTTACCTTGTGGTTGAAGCTGCAGCATTCAACGTCTTTAATAACTCAAAGAGAAATGAGCCTTTCTTTAAAACAAACTAAGTTTTTTAGTCATTTTTGAATAAAATTATTTTAATTATTTTTCTGTGATTACAAGTTGCCCGTCTTTTTGTTTAACTCTGTTCAATTTTCTTCAAAACCAACTATGCAAGTTATTAAAATACCGTTTCAGCTGTTCTTGATTCGAAAGCAAGTACTGTCGTCCCCGCTTAATCAGGTAACGAATAAACGAATACCCCGCTTATATACCCTTATTATATGAATAAAATATCTCGGAACCGATACTATAGGCGTAATGTTAAAGATCCCCGCTTAATCTAATACCCCGCTTAATCGAAAAATATTTTTTGGAACCGACAGTATTCGAAGCTTCCCCCCCCCCTCAAAATGCAGTTGTTTTATATTCAAACAAAAGTTCATGAAAGTTCATTACCACGAGGAAGGGATATACACTGTTCGATTCCAAAAAAATAAAATTCGATGAGACCAAGGGGAAAGACCGGTTCTCAAAGGAAGGACTAGAAAACGAAGGTGATAAAGCAACACGCAAAATGGTGCACAAGTATGGAAATGAAATATATTCAATTTTGGATTATTCTATATCTAATCAACCAATAATTTTTAAAAAAATCATTCTCAACGTGAGCATCTCATATTTTTATGAAACTTTCAGAGATTATTTTTTCTCTTTGGCATTTTAAGTGAACATATAATTTTTGAAATTGTCTATTATTCCTAAGTGATGAGCAATAAATTTGAGCAATAAAGCCCATTCTTTACTCGCAAGCAGTGCTTCAAAATGTTAGACTTTAGGCTCTATTGGATCTACCGAGTCATATAATAGTTCATTAAAAGAGAATTGCATGCACTCTAATTTGATAAGTAACTCAAATGTTTTTTTAGAAAAAAAAAGTTTTATCATAAAATTAAAAATTTACAAATGTTTGAAATAGTATCTTTCAAAAAACAGCAAACGATGGCTCAGTCTTTTTTGTTGTCATAATATTCAGACACTGTAGCTAGGGGTACTTCACTCCAAAAAGTGATGGCTCCCCCCCACCCCAATGTTATACAGAGCACTCTCCCCCCTATAAAAGACTCCACAAAATGAGACCAAAATCAATTGAAAAGAGAGCCTTAAAAACTTCAATTCCATACTCGGAGTCAAGCACTCCCCCCTCCCCCGCGCAGGGCCCGATTAAGACATTAAAGGGCCCTAGGCCAAATACTTTTTTAAGGCCCCCTGTACTCAATGTTAACAGTTTTAAGCATTGCATAAAACAATTTTAGCCATTTACAAGAAAAAAATTTACCCATTCGGGCCCCCTAAATTGTGGGGGCCCTAGGCACAGCCTATAGTTGTCCTATTCAGTAATCAGGCCCTGCCCCCGAAACCTATGCGGGGCACCACTGCTTTCGCTATTTGGTATTAGTATTATTGATGAAATAAATTGATGGATTTTTTTTCTAGGTAGTCGACGACTGACCTATTTTGAATGTCTCAATATTCAGATACTTAAGATAGGTATACCACTGCCCCCCCCTCCCCACAAATAACGTTATTCCAAAAATGTATGATGCACCGTTTGGTGGCAAGCTATTACTGAGAAAACTCCAATCACTAATGATTAAGAGGCGTTAAAAAATGAGAAAACAAAATCAACGACTGTCTAAAATTTTTTCGTGCGACCTCCGCCTCATCTGCGCACGCGCCAAGTCTCTTCGGACTTTCTCGAAATAGGGGGGAAAAGCAACGAGGAAGTAGTAAGCGAACAAAAGCTGAAGGCATCGGGTAGTGCGCATCCTAAACCTATCTCCCCTTTTTCAGATGGAAGCGTCCGTGGCTCCCAGGCGCACAATACGCAAACAGACAGTAACAGACTTTCTTGTGAAAAAAAATTAAAGTATACAATAATATTGGGGGTATTAATATCATAATTTTTTAATGCGTTATTATTGAATGTGTTATTTTTCATTTTTACTTTTTAAAGAGTTTTCTACATTGAATATTATCGTTTTCTTGTCTTGTTTTTAGCTTTTGTATATATTAGTATATCTTTTTTTTTTTATCATTTTTTTGGATTATCCGCGGTATTCGCTTATCCGCAGTTACTATGCCACTCCATTCCGTGGATAATCAGGAGTTTACTGTATTCATCATAAGCATTACAAACACTTTCATGGACTCTATAATGTTAAAAGCAATAACTAAGCAAAATTTTTGGGTTTGACTTCGCAAGATTCGATCGGGTAGCCGAGTGTCTCAAAATCTGCAAGTGAAAATTTTTTGATTTTTTTTATAAATTCACTTTAAACTATTTCTTTTCTTCTTTCGTCTTCTGTTTGTGGTTAGCCGCATTTAGCATTCCGCCCAGGAACGTCATTTAGGAGGGGGGTGGATTCCCGGGTCAATTGCCCCCCCCCCCCCGGGGACTTTGAGAAATCAATGTATTTACATATAAGTGGGCGTGGTTCTTAATGTTTTCCGATGAAACTGCATCGTGTTTGGCACTCCCTACGGAGTTTTTAGGGTTGCTGTTTTTTTTTTTTTTGGTGGTTGCCAATTTAGGTTTTTTCAGCTTTTAGTTTTGCAGTTGCCACATTTGGTATTTTCTGCGTTTTTACTTCCTTTTACGTAGTAAAGGAAGTATTGTGATCGCGAAACAAAAATTACTCAAATTTGAGTCTAAATTTTGATTTTGCTCACCACCGAATGAAAATTCCTTAGTTTTTTTGACCTGTCAGCACGTGCATATGTACCTACCAACATATAGGCAGCCGAAAAATTTTTTTCAACCACACCCGAGTTAATTACGACGAGTTTTCTCGTGACGTCTGTCTGTACGTGTGTGCGTATGTATGTATGTGGGTCGCATAACTCAAAAACTATATGCCGTAGAAGCTTCTAGCTTAGTATGTAGGATCTGAGGATGGTCTAGTTGTGCACCTCCCCTTGTGGTTGCATTTGAATGTTCCCAAGGGGGTGTTTTACACCTTAAAAAGGGGTAAATCAGTGTTAATTTCAATGCAGACTCAAGTGATATGAATTGGCGCAACCACTTGGCGATATGTCGCCAAGCTTTTGGTCGCCAAGCATATGACGCCAACTTGGCGACATATCGCCAAGTTGGCGACAAATTTGGCGAAAAAATTATTTTTTGAATTTGGGTTCAACTTGGCGCTATTGGCGATATTTTGCGAAAAATTCACTGAATGATATTAAAATCAGCAACATTTAGAAAATTAACCATTGCAATTTTTTTTTGCATTGTTTCGTGGCAGATTAGGGGAGTAAATATTTGAATTGTTACCTTGCTCACTCCAAGCACTTTTTTTAACACCTAAGGCAATATTAAGAAATTTACACGTAAAAGGAAGTAGTGTGGGGTCCATACCAGATTTTTTTTTTTTAAAGTTTTGTGGCAACAACGCAAGTTTGTTGCGCCAAAAACAGGTATTTTTCTTGGCAAGAAAAAAAAAGTTGTCAAATTTCCGATGGGGGGGGGGGCGGTACATCAAAGTAGTTCCGCATTTATTCCGTTAATTGCAATTACGCATTTAAAACAGCCGTAATTTAGGCCAGAATTCAAGTGAAACACGGTTGATCGCAACTCACCAATGCAATCACAAAGTCCCAAATTTGGATTCAAGTGAAACGTTACAATCGCTACGAGACGCTATTCTATCGTAATTCGACTTCCAGTAGCGATTGCAATTTTTGTCTATATTGCGATCGCCTCGAAGCTATTGCAATGGTGTTTCACTTGAATTCGGTCCCAAATTAACTTTATTGTGATCGAACCATCGAAACTCGATGGTTCGATGGTAACGGCTGATGTGATTAAATATGAAATCCATTGTTATAATTAAATGTGGTTGCTATGAAACAGTAACAATGAAAGTAATCATAAAGAAAATGGCGAAAAGAAAGCTTCTCAAACTTTCAATGAAGGCACAAAAAAAACCGTTTTTTTTTTTTTTTTTGTGAAAATTCGCGTTTTTACAGAAAAAACGCCGACGTAGATGAACTCAAAAACCAAAACTCTATCTAAATACAAAATTTTATCAAAATCGTTAGAGCCGTTTTCGAGATCCGAAATATAAATAAATAAATAAATAAATATACAAGAATTGCTCGTTTAAAGATATTAGATAGATGTTTAAAGGTCTAAAGGGCTTACCCGCATGTTTAAAGGGGGGAGGGGGCAAGAGGGAATATAGGCTCACTGTTAAAATTTTCAATGTTCGGCTCTTTATTTTTTTCCGAAACAGGGACGAAAATCTTGAGAAAGATTATTTCAGTTTTCGTTGCAAATTACCCACTAACGCAGTCAGAATTACCGTCTAAAAGGAATTTTTGTAGTCAAAACAATCTTTAGGATTGCCAATAACGTTAAATGCAAGGCCTCTAAGGGGTGTACCCCCTCTCAGTGCACCATATTTTATCCTGACCTTCTCCCTCCATGACTGCTGTATTACTAAAATAATAATTCGGAGAGGTGTGGAATCATAAATCATGCTATTTTGTATACGGCAATGCAATAAATAGAAGCAAAAAGGTATGTAAAAAGAAAAATTCCAGTTTTGAGGAAACACGTTTAAAGATTAGACCTTAGGTAGGCTTGCCCTGAAAAAAGTTTTTTGAGTCATGCTATAGATCAGCATTTACCAGGACTACTCGTACCAGGCCCGTCATTTAAGGGGGGGGGCAGGGGGGTCAATTGCCCCCCCCCCCCCTGGCTTTGAGAAATCAATGTATTTGCATATAAGTGGGAGTGGTTTTTGATGTTTTCCGATGAAATTGCATTGTGTTTGGACCCTTTGCCCCCCCCTGGAAAAACTTGAAATGACGTCCCTGACTAGTACCATCTCCTGCCACTAGGGATTGCAATACCGGAGCAAAAACATAATACCGGTATTCGGTATTTTTAAAACGCCAATACCGGAATACCGGTATTAATACCGGTATTTGAAATTTTTCAAAAAAAGAAAGAAAACATACTTGTTTTGTTGTAGTGTTCAATAATTTACACAAAAATAAAAATTTTCAGCTAGTCAGAACTTGTCTCGGACTCTTTTCGTTTCAGCAAGTTAATATTATGTTCCGTTTTCAGATACGTATGTAGTTCACTTGTGCTGCCTCCAAAAACTTTGATGATCCTTGAACATGTTTTGCATTTTGCTAGCATATTTTTTTCATCATATAAGGAGAAAAACCAAGCCGAAGAAATGTCAGATGATTTTTTATGCTCTTTGAATTCATCATTATCCATTATGAACAAGTAAAACTCGAAAACTATGCGTCAAAAATATTTTGAGCAAAGTACAGTGAGACAATCAGACAATAAAACTCACCAATTTAAAAAAAAAACTAAATGTTCAAAAGTTTAAAACACTAAGGGCCATGCTCCACATCAGCGTAAAACGCGACCGAAACTGAAGGCAGAAACCGAAAATCCGGGTACTTTCCATAGGAACACCATTGAATCCATTTTACGCTTCTGCCTATTTTTTCTGCTTTACGTCGATGTGGAGCATGGCCCTAACTCACAATATCATAACTACCATAACGTAACGAATGCAAAGACAGTGCAGCGATTCATTCGATAACCATGAATATATGCTGAAAAATTTGCATCGATTTCATTTTGATTTCGATTCTCATGATGGTTACCACCACGGAGTAGAAAGAAGGAGAGAAATGTTCTACGGATGCGCTAGTTTGAAAGTGGCAACGAATTCTCACACGCCCGCCAGAGGACGCTAGCTGAAACGCTCCCTACTTCCTACGGCATTCAATGTAAATGATACTGAATCTGTCCTCTCTTTAAATGGTGCTATGGGAAAGAAAAAAAAATTTTTCAACTGGATTTTGATGTAAATCTTCGACTGACATTATGAATTAAGTATGATTTTCATCCCACGAAAATAGGAGCCGTATTTTTTGAGAAATAGGTTTAATCGAATGCACTTACCAACTTGTCAAATCTGACAGAATCTGTCATTTTTTAAAGACTGCTGTTGGCAAGAGTTTTTTTTTTTTTTTTTCAACTGGATTTTGGTGTAAATCTTCGATTGACATTATGAACTAAATATGACTTTGAAGCTCTCTAAATTGTGATAAATTATGCATGTGGCAAAAAATTAATTATGTCGGTACTTAATTTTTTTTATTAATTAAAAATATTTAGTAGACAAAATAATTATTATAGACTATATTTTCATATTACCTTCTTTTTTACATGTTCATATTTTTATTTAATTACCATTTGTAATCAGTAATTGAAAAATTTATTTATTCATTATTATTATTTTTCTTCGTTTTACCTAATAATAGGAAATTTTATATTTACATAATTTTTACAATTAAAAATATATTCATTGGCTTAATTTTCGAATTTTTTTTATCTTTTTTGCTTAAACCTAGACTAATATAATGTATCTCTAACCAGGGGTGCCCACAGGGGGGGGGATTATGGCGCATGTTTCGCCATAAAAATTTTTGGGGGGATTTTTTAAAGCTAATTAATTAATTTATTTATTTATTTAAATTATTGATTAATTTATTTTTAATTAAAATTATGGGCTGATTTGTTTTGAATAAAAATTATTCATTAATTAATATTTTTAATCCACATTAGTTCTTTTATTTCTTTATTATTTTATTTATTTATTTATTTATTTTGTGTGCGTGTGAGTGTGCTTGGAATGTCTGGAAAAGAAAAAAAGCGATTCTGTTCTACGTATAATTAGTATTTTTAGAAAAATAATAATAAATAAAAAAATAATATTTACAATTTAAAAAAATAAACAAATATTTAAAAAAAAATAAATAATATTTTAAAAAATAAATAAAATAAAAAAGAGGGGTAAAAAAATAAAAAGCACAAGAGGGTTGGGAAACATTTTGGGGAGGGGGGGATTTGCGCCATTGAGCTTGGGGGGGGGGATAGGCACCCCTGTCTCTAACCCCGTTTAAAATACACAAAAATCATATTTTAAGACTTAAAAATTCTTTCCAGAAATTTTTGTCTCTGAATTTTTCCTCTGTGTCCTTGCTTCAAATTTTTTTATCATGTTTTTTTTCATTTAAGATCTGAAATTGACATTATGAATTAAATGTGTTTATTCCCACGGAAGTGAGTGCCGTATTTTTTAAGTGATTTTTTAAGTAGAGATAGTCGTAAAAGCTTAAATTATGATACAAAATATATTTGACGCTCGTTATAGTGACCACTCGTTATAAAGGCTCCCAATATTACGACCGGTGGGAAGCCCCCCCCCCCCAACTTTATCCCAATATACTCTATGTTCGACCTCTTATAGCGACGACTCGTTATAAAGATCTTTTTGTGGGACGGAGATGGTCGTTATATCGAGCGTCGACTGTAGTATAAATTTCGTCATTTCTATTTTACATGCAGTTTTTCTTATAAATGGCAGTGACCAGGACCGTCACTAAATCACAAAAGTCAGGGAGTGTAAAAAATCGGCTGCCCCTAAAGTAGTTCATTATTATTATTTTTCTTAGTTTTTACCTAATAATAGGAAATTTTATATTTATATCATTTTTGCAATTAAAAATATATTAATTGGCTTAATTTTCGAATTTTTTTCTTCTCTTTTGCTCAAATCGAATAAGTTTTAAGCCATTTGTGCCTAACCTATGGTCTGTGAGCCAAATGGTGTGTTTATTATTATTATTATTTCAACGTATATAATTATTTGTTACATATTATTAATTTTTTTTTAATTTTAATATTATTTTTTAAACATATTATTTTCTTTTTTTTTAATATATTATTTTCTTTTTTTTAACCTATTATTTTCTTTTATTTTTAAATTATAACTATTATTTCTTATTTAAAAAATTCTGTGCTACGCCACTGAAAGTTATCATTTTATCATGACTAAGGCAGGGATTCAAGTGAAACAGGCAATCGCAAATTACAATCGCGACTGGAAATGAATTACATTAGAACGTTTCTTGATAAAAACATCGTGACGTCAGCGTGACGTTTGCCTATGAAAAACGAGCTAGTTAAAACGTCACAGCCTACTTGGCGAATAAGAGGAGATCGCTGAGTGCTTGTGAGCTCTTATTGGCTCCACCCGTAGTGACGTCATGCCAAGTTAAGTTGATGATAATGTAATTCACTTCCAGTAGCGATTGCAATTCGAAGCGATCGCAGTGCTGCTTCACTTGAATCCCTGCCTTAGAGACAGGGGTGCCCATCCCCCCCAAGCTCAATGGCGCAAATCCCCCCTCCCCAAAATGTTTCCCAACCCTCTTGTGCTTTTTATTTTTTTTTACCCCTCTTTTTTATTTTATTTATTTTTTAAAATATTATTTATTTTTTTTTAAATATTTGTTTATTTTTTTAAATTGTAAATATTATTTTTTTATTTATTATTATTTTTCTAAAAATACTAATTATACGTAGAACAGAATCGCTTTTTTTCTTTTCCAGACATTCCAAGCACACTCACACGCACACAAAATAAATAAATAAATAAATAAAATAATAAAGAAATAAAAGAATTTTTATTCAAAACAAATCAGCCCATAATTTTAATTAAAAAATAAATTAATCAATAATTTAAATAAATGAATTAATTAATTAATTAGCTTTAAAAAAAACTCTTGCCAACAGCAGTCTTTTAAAAGTGACAGATCCTGTCAGATTTGACAAGTTGGTAAGTGCATTCGATTAAACCTATTTCTCAAAAAATACGGCTCCTATTTTCGTGGGATGAAAATCATACTTAATTCATAATGTCAGTCGAAGATTTACATCAAAATCCAGTTGAAAAAATTTTTTTTCTTTCCCATAGCAGCATTTAAAGAGAGGACAGATTCAGTATCATTTACATTGAATCCCGTAGGAAGTAGGGAGCGTTTCAGCTAGCGTCCTCTGGCGGCGTGTGAGAATTCGTTGCCACTTTTAGATAGCAGAGATTTAGCTCCTCCCCTTTAACCTCCTTGGTTACCACTCTAAAGGAACAATCATTTTGGCAATAAATTTAAAATAAGCTGACTGAAGCAATAACTAAAAGTGCTAAGACAAGAGGAAAATATCGGCAAGTATAGAGATAAATAGCGAGATAGTACACCAGCTTAATATTGGCGACAACAAAAAAGCTTTTCCTTGAGAATGATTCTCTATGAATCAGTAGTTTTTGTTTTTTAGTGATATTTTGGCATCAAACAATTTATTTTTGTAGCGTCCCTTAGATGAAAAAAATACTCATGTAAAGTAACAGTAAATATATAATAAATGAAATGAAAAGCTCATCGGTTAAAAATTATTCATTTTTTTTCGCTAATACCGAAAATACCGGTATTTTGCCTCAGTAAATACCGGTATTTCGAGATTGGAAAATAGCTCGAAATACCGGTATTCGGTATACCGGTATACCGGTTTTGCAATCACTACCTGCCACAAAAGAGATCAGAGGTTCTTCTACCATATACTTCCGACTCCTACCATTTACTTTACTATTCTAAATTTTTAATTTTGGTACTTACATCTCTTTGCTTCTGGCTGATTTATATGAACCTTTTTTAGGCATAAATTTTATAATTATATGCCACTGTTTACTATATTAAAAAATGATTAGAACTAGAAAATACTTTTTTTCACAATCTGGCTAATTGTAGGCGAGAGAAAGATAAAAGACGATCTCCTTATCTTGTGTAATGCAGTGAAAGTAAATTTTTATAATAAAATATGAATTTTTAGAACAGAATTAATTTTTTATCTTCCCAAATCCAAATTTCAACTTTTAAGCCATTTTTTCGAGCGTTTTTCAGTCATAAATGCAGGCTTATAACTAAAAATCTCTCTTAATGTATAATAAAAATACATCATTTATTCATGTTTTAAAACTATTTTACATTACGTAGTTTGTGTAGTATACTTAACTACACTGTTAAGAACGTGTTTGTACTTATAAGCAATGACAAACTTAAGAATACTTATGCTTTTGTTTATGATCATTTTCAATACATTCTTTTTCTCTTCCTTTTTTTTCAAAACTTTTGAATCCTTTCAACTTCAACTTTTGTCATTATAATACAACTTATTCCTGATTGAGCAAAGATATTTGTTTTAACTTTTTTTTTTTTTAATTTTGTTTTTTTCTCTCTTTTTCCTTGTTCCTATTTTTATTGATTTAGTTTTAATTTATTTCGTTGATTGATATTTTTTGCTTCAGTAGTGCTCCCATAATTTTAATGAATGCGTTTTACATGACTTTTCCCTTGCTTTTATACTCTTTTTTTTTTTTTTGTAAAGAGTGATCTATTTCTTCCTATATTGGCTATCAAGTTGGGTCACTAGGGTCAAAGGCAGTGTTCCTAACTGCTATTGCAAATTTTACCCCTGAATATAACTTAGTTAACTACGCAACATTTCAGCAATTTCGCAAATTTAACATTTGTAATCAATTCCTTCTTCTTTCTCGCTCTTATTCCTTGCTGATTAATGTCAATGTCAGTGACTTGTGGTAAGCACAAGCCATTTTTATTTTGATCGACTGAAAAATTTTTAAGAAGTTTTTGTTGCCTCGTTTTTCCTCACATATTTTTGGTCTCAACTACTTCATAAAAGGCACCAAAATGCATACTTTTAAATGCCTATTTTTCAAAAAATTTTCCGGAGGGAAACATCTCGGACCCCCGAAATTAGGGATAATCAACACTCTACACCCTACTTAGAAGAGGTCATTGCATAGCTCTTCTGATATCCATGCCACTACAAGATCAGCCCATAGAATAACAAGAAAATACAGCAAGAGCATTAAAGAACGAGAAAAAACAGGGGGGACTTAATCCGGGAAAAAGACACACAAAATGAGAACGTCCTGCCTGCTCTACTGCCGAAAATGTAGTCGAGACTACTTGTAATAGCTCAGGGTTCCATTAATTCCAGGCCCGTCATTTTTAAATTTTTTCAAAGGGGGAGGGGAAAGGGTGCAAAAACTGTAATTTCATCGTAAAACAACAAAAATCACGCCTATTTGTATGTAAATACATTTATTTCTCAACCCCCCTGATCCCCCCTCCTAAATGACGGGCCTGGCTAAATCTAAGTCCGACCCTGGTGGTAACTACACTGTTCGACAAAAAAAAAACCTTGAAAATGCTTCTGGTATTTTGAAGGCTGATTCTTATGTAAAATGACCCCCTGAATCCGAATATGACCCCCGTTTTCCCCCATCACGTCCCAATTTTTTTTAAAACGCCCCCCTTTTTTTTTCATTTTTCCTTAGTTTCAGGGCTATTATTTTTTTTTTGGAGGGGAAAGGAGCCTTATATTCACCAATAAATTTTTTTGAAGGTCAAGAGAGACTCAAAGTTTAAAATCATGAGCACCGAGAAAAAATCGGGGAACTTGGGGGGGGCGTGGCCCCCCAAAATATTTGAAAAATCACCAAAAACGATCTTTTTATTCTAGTTTCTTTAAAAAGACCTTTAAAACATTTTTTTCGGTGCAGAACCAGAGTATAGGATCCGCTCCTATGGCTCCTGGGTCAGAAAAAATTTTCACGCTGTAAAATTTAAAAAAAAAAAAAATAAAATAATGCTTTAAAAATCGCACTTTGCACTCGAGTTTTAAAGCAGGTCTTCAGCCAAAAAAAAAAAACAAAATTGTGGCTGATTCTTATGTCAAATGACCCCCTATTTCCAAATATGACCTCAGTTTCCCCCCTCCACCCCCTCTTTCCAGAGAGTCCCCCTCCCCCCAATTCAGAGTCATTTTACTAATTCGGAAGGGAAAAGTACATTACGTAACCCGTTAACATAATTCTAAAAGGCAACAGAGGTTCAAAGTTCAAAATCATGTACATGTGTACCAAAAATATAAACTATGGCGGTGTACCCCCCCCCCCCTCAAAAAAAAAATCTTTTTTTGTTTTTCTAAGAGACGTTTTAAACCTTTTTTTTTTTTTTTTTTTGTGAAAAATCAGAGTATTGAATTTTCTTTTCTTTTTTTTGGGGGGGGGGGGAAGGGGGGGAGGTATACCACCCTAGTTTATATTTTTGGTACACATGTACATGATTTTGAACTTTGAACCTCTGTTGCCTTTTAGAATTATGTTAACGGGTTACGTAATGTACTTTTCCCCTCCAAATTAGTAAAATGACTCTGAATTGGGGGGGGGGGGACTCTCTGGAAAGAGGGGGTGGAGGGGGGAACTGAGGTCATATTTGGAAATAGGGGGTCATTTGACATAAGAATCAGCCACAATTTTGTTTTTTTTGGCCGAAGACCTGCTTTAAAACTCGAGTGCAAAGTGCGATTTTTAAAGCATTATTTTTTTTTTTTTTTTAAATTTTACAGCGTGAAAATTTTTTCTGACCCAGGAGCCATAGGAGCGGATCCTATACTCTGGTTCTGCACCGAAAAAAATGTTTTAAAGGTCTTTTTAAAGAAACTGGAATAAAAAGATCGTTTTTGGTGATTTTTCAAATATTTTGGGGGGCCACGCCCCCCCCCCCCAAGTTCCCCGATTTTTTTCTCGGTGCTCATGATTTTAAACTTTGAGCCTCTCTTGACATCCAAAAAAATTTATTGGTGAATATAAGGCTCCTTTCCCCTCCAAAAAAAAAAATAATAGCCCTGAAACTAAGGAAAAATGAAAAAAAAAGGGGGGCGTTTAAAAAAAAATTGGGACGTGATGGGGGAAAACGGGGGTCATATTCGGATTCAGGGGGTCATTTTACATAAGAATCAGCCTTCAAAATACCAGAAGCATTTTCAAGGTTTTTTTTTTGTCGAACAGTGATATTAGCAGCTGAGGGAGAAAAAAAGAAATAAAGAAGAAGAAATTGTACGTACAATTCATTGGAATAGTAAGAGCGAATATTTCTCTTACGAGATATTTGAAGTGAACAAACTAGTGGGAAGGGGGGGGGGGGGGGGGCAAAAGCTCCATCAGCACTTCTGAAATTTTTGACCTGTGCCCCCCAAAACTTTTGGTCACGCTACGCCTATGATTCAACTATTTCTTTTGTCAACAAAAAATGATTGCAGAGGAAATTTCATCAACAGCTTGCTTTTGCATATCACAGTCAACGGGCATTAACAATTAATTTGCAAATAGAAAAAATGAGTTTTTCATAATGGACACCATTTTCCCTCATCAACCTACTTCTTCCACTTGACACTATTCGTTCAATTTCTTTTTTAGTAAAAAGTTTATCATTTTTCAATAAAACTCATACTGTTTACAAAGCCTTGGAGCCTAACAGGTTGTGAATTTTAACATCTTGATTTGGCAGCATCTTTAACTGTCAGTTCCATAGCGCCATCTATTGGTGCACGAAAAGATAAAATATTTCACGTTGATTATTTTCTCACGTCATTCTGAAAAACGTCGCAGACATGTAAAATGGCGGCGAGCTCCGTGTTACCAACTTACCAACGTTACATAAACGGTGCTCCGGTGACATCTGTAGGCCGAAAAACTCTTCGCCTACGAGAAAAATACATTGTACTCTTGGTGTTGGGGACTTTTGTGGCAATATGCATCGGTACTTTTTTCTTTCTGCCTGAACTGCGATCAGGCTCGACTATCAACACTGCATATCGTCACATCCGAGATGCAGGTTCAGACTTACTATTGCCGCCGCCACCCCACTATCAGGATGGGAGAAACGTGGTTCGACACCACATTGTAAATAATGAAGATCCACACAAGGAAGTGGACCGAGCTAAACTAATATCCAAAATTCAGGAAGATCTAGAACGAGAGAGGCAAAAAAATTTGAAGGAAAGCATGGACAAAGCTCAAGTGGAAGGTCCCTTAGTTAAAAATGATCAATCACATTCTCTTTCTTCATCTACTGAAACAGTAGCTAATGCTTTGCTGAGCAAAAGCTCCGATTTGTTGTCCCAAGACAAGTGGCTCAATAATGTTGGTCAGCTGCCTGTTAATAAAAACGACATTGGTGGTTTAGATCTGAATGACATAATCAGGGATCACACTGGGGGCCCTGGAACAAGAGGGGGAGAACCTTCTGATCCTGATATTCGAGAGAAAAGGAACAAAATAAGAGAGGTAAGAACTTGAGTTTTTTCTTGGAGAGCATTGGCTTGATTTAAAAACCTTGCCTTTTTAATGTAGGTCATAGTGCACTAAAAAATGTCTTGTATTAACATGCACCATGATTTTCAAAAGTTACTATATTTTGTGTGCTAGATCTTAAACCTCGGCTGCTCATGACTATAATTTTGCCTTTTTATTCCTTACGAAACAAGCCAGTAAAGAAAAAAAGTGACGCAAAACTTTAAAATGATAGTTTAATCAGATTTTAGCAAAATGTGACTAACGATTACTTATTTCTAATCACTGATGTCTCCTACTCAGTGAGTGATTTCAAATAAAATGATCACATAATCAAATAAAATGATCACAAAATTTTCACATAAAATGATAGTTTTTAATACTGTAGTAGAATCTTCGAAAATGCATAGTTTGAATCAGATGTTCATTCAGGTAATTGGTGCTACAATTTACAGTATGGTTTTAGCATATGTTTTCTATTTCAATTGCTATGGAGAAAAAGTACTTTCTTCAAATTTAAACGAAAGCCTGCTACTTACTATGCATTTCATTGATGTAAGGACTAAGTATTTGAACTCCAAGAAGATCTATTTATTTTTGTTCAAAACATTATTTTGAATATGTAACATATTTCAACACATCGTGAAGTAACTATTAGTTTTTAACTCCTGTTTGTTGAACTTTTTCATCTAATTTAAATAAGTTAATCTCAAGTGCTGTCGTAAAAGTAACAGAATGTATACACTGTGTACATAAATTAAAAAATGAGAGTATATGCTGAAAGTTTTGAAGGAAGATGTGGTGGGTTTAAAATATGCTCGCTCGAGGGATTTCAAACTGTTAGCCAATAAATTACTCAAGTTTTAAAAGTCCATGCTAGATTTCTATAAAGTCTTAGCTAAAGATTAATTTAAACACATTTGATGATTTTTTTTAGAAAACTTTAATTCGCAATCAAAGTGTAATTTAATAAAATATGCTGCCCAATTGCTCATTTGTACATTTAAAATTATGCAGCATACACCTAACTTAAATAAAACTCTCTCTTTAATAATGCATTTAGTTTTCATCCTACAGTCGGTATATATCTTATGACGGTTAGATACTCAAGATCAATTCTCAGTTTGGTTGCATCTCCTGTATGGAATTTTTAATGATCTTTTGCCCTAATTTTCAGGATTGAGTGAATATTTTTTCTGTTTAAATTTTGGAGAGTTTTCTGTTTGTCAATAATTGTACTAAGTCAGAGTTAGTTTCTCTAAATTTATGAATTTATCGTATTTGGTGTGGTGGGGAATGTTTAGTGCAGGTTGTGGAAAGTACGCATGAAAGATAAATGTTTTTCTGAAAATGCATCCACATTTCGAGATACATAACATACTCATCTATAAAAATATGAGAAACTTTTTACACCAATAGAAATCAAATGATGAGGATTAGAAAAATAAGACTTTTATGCTGACCAGATTGTTGATTTTTGGAAAAAAAAATCTCTGAAATAAAATGTAAATTGTCCTGTTCCAGAAAAGCCAGAGGTTATTATTTTTCCCCAAAAAACCGAAGACTATATGGCCTTAGATGTATTCCACTGTGATACAATTGAAATCACTCACTGAGTGGGAGACATCAGGGATTAGACATAAGTAATCATTAGTCGCATTTTGCTAAAATCTTTGATTTGATGCCCAGATTTTCAGCCCTAGGCATCACATTTGGCGCTTTAAAGTTTTAGATCACATTGAAGCTTTCCTTTCCTAACTATTGGCATTAACCCCTTCCAGGCTCATTTTATTTCGGGATTACGGATCAAAAAATGTCAATTTTTTAATGCTTATTTTCATACATACATATCTTTTAAAACATAATATAGCATCATTCGCATGCTAAAACACTGTATAGTGCTGCATCTAGTAGCAACAATAGTAAATAAAAGCATCCGAAACCATAAAAGAGACGTGTGGAATTATTCGGGAAAGACTGGTTGTGCAGTGTTAATTTTCACAGTGCCCGAGCTACACTCGGGATGAGCCAGAATGGAACGTTTCGCTTGCCCGAGTCCAGCTCGAGAAGAGCCGGGAAGGCGTTAAGACTAGTGATTGACCCAAAGAATAAATTTGTAGAAGATTTTTTTTTAATTACAATCAATTTTGTCTTTGAAAAATCATTTTCTTTTCTATATTTTATAAATATGCAATCCACAGCATGTTGTGTAGCATACAACAGTGAATATCAGCTGTCCATTGAATGATTACATTTTTATATTTTTTTTAATTCTGATTTGGAAATTTGTTTTATTAAAATTGGCATCTTAAGTTCGTTTTGACGTCTAGAAACTTGTATCAGGCCCCATTGTGATGCCTAGATTAAAATTCTTATTTCTACCAGTGGAAGACATTTGCCTGAAGGGTCTAGTCGCCTAGAGCAGATTTAGAGGAAAGTTAAAGAGTCGGCTGTCAGTATTAGAAATAAGCGGTTGTTAGTCATTTTGTGATAAAACATTTTAATTCGATGCATATAAAGTTATGGATTGCATATGTTTTTGAAATTTTTCTTTTATGACTCATCATGAATAAGACTTATGATTGATCCAAAGAATAAATTTTTAAAATGCATTCAATTTTGTCTTCAAAAACATCCTCCTTTACTTATCTTTTTAAAATATACAGTGTGTAGCATTTTTATTTAATAAAAAAAAAGTATGTATGTTTTTCAATATTAGACTATATTTACATATTTAATTCATTAAAAATTGCACCCAGGTTGCTAATTTTGGCGTCTAAAAATTACTAGGTGTCGTTATGACGCCTAGATTTCAATTTTAATTCCTAACACTGGTTGATACCTTTATGGTGAAACACTTCTCATCAGTTCAGGCTGAGGTTTGCAAAATACATTGGAGATGGTAAGGGATAGAAATGTTTTTAGTGAAAAAAAGAAAGTATTTTTTTCTTTTCTTATTAAATTGTTGAACTTTTATCGTCATTCGACTAATACACGGATATTGCCAGTGACACACTGATTTCTGATTGCTATGTTATAGATATGTAAAGTGTAATTTCAATTGCCACAGCTTTCTGAAAGAAAGCTTTATAATAAATTCTTTTGGCTGAGCTGCAAGTAAAGCATATTGTAAAACGTGAGTACTGTTTGATTTAAAAGAAACAGGGAACAGGAAATATTTCATGGCAATTTCATCATTTCAAAGGCTCAAAACTTAAAAGGTAGAAAATCTTCGAGGGTATACTTGTAACAAATGCCGCGAAACATCAATTAACTTTGCCTACTTTATCTGAACCTTTAAAAATGCAAAAAAACTCAATTGATACGGCAATTAATGTTGAAGCTCAAAGTATGAAAGAAATCCCTTACTACCTAAAGAACAGGGTTTTCGTTACGGTCGCATTTTGCGTAAAATACGAAAATACTATCTAAATTGTGAAAATGAAGCAAGGCCATTTTTGCTTTGTTGCTCCAATATAATAGGAAAAAAAAACTGCCCGATTTGAGAGAGAAAGCAAGCATGGTGAATGGTGATATCTAATTTACTCTATATAAATCGTAGTCAACATGTATAAAATGCTATTAAATTCAACAATATATTGTCTTAATAAGCATAATATCCCCCAATGAATTCATTATTGGCATTTTAAAAAAACTTGTGTTATTTTAATGTGAATTTCAATTCAAAAATTTTCACTTTAAGTTAAAAAAAAAATGATACCTACTATAAGTTTATTTCTTTCAAGCTGTCAAGGCTGAATTTTGAATGTAGCTTTCAACACTAGATTAAATACATAAACTAGGTTAGAAAAATCGCAAACAGATTATCTATTTATGAACCTTTAGCATTTTCCTAAAACCTTTTCTCGAACTTTAGCTTTTTTGCTAAACTTTTTAGCTTTTCAGCTTAAACCCTGTCAGGGTTTCTGCTACATTTACATTTTTCGCAAAATGCGAAAATACTATTTAAACTGAAAATGAAGCAAGGCCATTTTCGCAATTTTGCTCCAATATTATAAGAACAAAAAACAATGCACAATATGAGAGAGAAAGCAAGCATGGTGATATCTAAATTACTCTTAATTATAAATCGTTGTCAACATTATAAAATGCTTAAATTCAACAATATATTGTCTTAATGGGCATGAAATCCCCCGAAAAATGCATTAATGGTTTAAAAAAAAAACTGTGTGCTTTTATAATGTGAATTACAATTCTAAATTTTCCCCTTCAAATTAAAAAAAGAAAAAATGTTACCTACTATGAATTTCTTTCTTTCAAAATGTCAAGGCTGAATTTTGAATTTAGCTTTCAACGGGAGATGAAATACATAGAGACAGTTATAAAGATATTAAACTGATTCACTATTTATTAACCTTTAGCATTTTGCTAAAGACTTTCTCCAAATTTAGCTTTTTTGCTAAGAGACTTTGAAACTCAACTTAAACTCTGTATTTTCTTGATTGGCTGGCAGAAATTTTTTTTTTCTGGTAAATGGTCACTCAGCACTCTAATGTTTCTAATTTTGTGAAAGATACTATGATAGTTGTTAATCCTTTGTAGTAAAATTTTCAAATCTAGATTCTGGCTCTGCAATGTGAGCTTGCATTCCTCAGTTTTCTGAAGTTACTGGCTGTAATTTGATCAGCTTGTAAATTAGAAGGCTAAGGTACAATTATCTTATCTAAGATTTTTTTCCCACCCTCACTTTTTGTGTCCCACGGGGAATTTGAATTCAGATCAAGAATTATTCCCAATAATTGAAATTGATTAGGGCCAAAACCAACTTGAATCGTCTGGAGCTAGATAATAAAATCCTAGAGAAAAATTCACTTCTGTATGCAACTGAAAATAGGGATCAAATAGCAAAAAAAAGAAAACAAAAACACAGATTTCTGTATGTAAAATGGGAATTTAAGAAAAATATTTCTTCTTGAGCTAATGTTTAAAAGAAGAAGCTGATGATTATTGTTTTTTAACGGAAATGCTTACTTACTGCCTTGTTTTGTAGGCTTTTTAAAAATTAGGCGTTATGGAGTAAAGCAGCTGATTGTAGCTGAAAATATATTAGCAAAAAAGAACATTTTACGCCTTCTGAGTGCAAAATGACCTCTGTGATGTCAATTAAATTTTCAGTTTCATCAAAATAATCTCAAGTAAACTGTGCAACATGTTGCATTTCCTGTTCATCACGTAAAGCTGTTCTCCAGAGCAATCATGTTTCCTCTTTAGTCTTTCGTCCAGTATTCAAATTTTTTTTATTGTAAATTATTCCTGCTTTTCTTTTTCTTTTTATTATTCTCTTTGAGATCTTTTATTGTCAAGATCTTGTGTCATGACAGCTGTTCTTATAGTTTCAGGTTTAATTTTCTGCTTTTATTTTGCAGGCAAACGAATACATAAAATTTTGATTGCAATATTTCTTACACGAAGAAAAAAGTACATTAGTTAAGCTACCTCAGATTTAGTGGATCTCATATTTCGCTTGTCTGTACTCTCTAGAAATGTATTTTTAAAACCAACAATGTATATGAATGATGAAATCAACTATGATGAATTTAAATAGATCTTAGATTTATTTCATTCAAAAATTTTAGTTATCATGTTATTTAAAGCTGAAAGTTGAAAGGGTTAATTTATGAGAAATGCATAATTTGATTGGATTTGATAATGCAAGATATTTTCATGATGGAATATAATTTCTGCCCTTTGAACTAATTCAGGCTTTTAGTTATACTGTTGGACCTAATGCTAAGATACGTAGGGCTCCTTTAAAAAATAAGTCAGTTGGTGAAACATCACAGCTGATTCCAAAAATTAATCACAAATTCATTTTAAAAATATCGCACTGGATATCATTATTATAGTTTTTTTCTCTCTTTTTTTTCGGAGTGATTTTTTAAAAAAATATATAATATAATGTTTTAACATGTACAAGCAAAAATCTCTGAACCGGTCAGAATTTGTTATAGACTGCAGACCCACCGCACCACCAGTTGAGAATCGCTGACATAGAGTGCACAATTTTTCATCTGATCTGATTCATGATGAAGATCTGAGGACCGTAAATCTGTTCATCTGTTCGTACAAACCTTGCCTAATTGTGACCCAGAACTCATGCAACAGAGCTTGAGCTTTTGACTGTCATTGGTTCTAGTCCTGGCCTAGGACAGTAGACTTGACATGTATTTAATAAACCTCAAAAAAAAAAAAAAAAAAAAAAAAAAAAAAAAAAAAAAAAAAAAAAAAAAAAAGGGTATTCTGTTTGTTTTAGTTGAAGATTATTATCCAGGTGTAGCAGTGCATAATTATTGAACTATTTTAGCTATTTTTCGATGTATTTTCTGGGTTTCCGGTTGTTTTTTTATCAGTTGTTGGACTCATGTCTAACTTTACTTGCTTGTGCTCTTTTCCTGCTTCCAGGATTACTGCTATATCTCTTGACTTCTGCAGCAGTTTGTCCATTTTCTTGTAACGGAAATTCACTCTCACAACATTGCTAAAACTAAAATTGTTCCATTTTAGTGACTTATTTCTCATTGAATGTAATAAGAATGAATCGTTTGATTTAAAATGATTAGGGAGATTCATAGCTTTCCATAGTACTTATCTTTCAAGTGCAAAGCTAATTGTATCTCAACTCGGGTTCTCACTCATTATTGTATCTTGCTTTTCCCTAATAAGAAGGAGTAACCTGAAAGATACAGGAAAGTTCGCTGATTTTTTATGCACATTAAGGTTTTGTTACCAAGCCTTGTCTTGGCATGCAAGTTGCAATAAAAGGGAATCGAACTCTGTAAAAGTTGTTTCTCTCTCAGTGCTGTGTCAATGCAGGGAAAACAACCTCTCGTTTGCGGCAATCATTGTACTGTACATGTACATGTTTTATTCAAATCATGTTGCATTAATTAACATTTCAACTCAATCACTTGAGTTTCAATTAAAAAAAACTATTTTATCTCTTTGTAGACATTTAAGGTAATTTCAAAGTAGATTTATATTTTTTTGAAGAAATTTCTGACAAATGTGCCATTAAACAGGCATAAAAAAGCACGCTTTAACTGATCAACTTTGCTGTGGTTGTAAATCTGTTCTGTGTGTTTATTTTTTAAACTTGCCATTGTTTTTACTGCTAGGCAATTTTCGAGCCGGTGCTGCTGGTGCTTTTTTTCCTCCCTCCCCGAAATGTCAGGTCAATCACTTGAGTTTCAATTAAAAAAAACTATTTTATCTCTTTGTAGACATTTAAGGTAATTTCAAAGTAGATTTATATTTTTTTGTAGAAATTTCTGACAAATGTGCCATAAAACAGGCATAAAAAAGCACGCTTTAACTGATCAACTTTGCTTTGGTTGTAAATCTGTTCTGTGTGTTTATTTTTTAAACTTGTTTTTACTGCTAGGCAATTAGTGATTGCCTAGCCGTAGGACTGCCCTCAGCCGTAGGACAGCTTCCCCCTTATGAGCATCCAAACATTTAGTGCAACATATTGGCATTTGTTCTTCTATCTTATACTTGTTAACGTTCTTTTGAGTGCTGTTATTCGAATGATATGCTCCAAGTGGAGTAAAAATAAACATTTTATCAAAATGCCAACACAGTGTCATGACAAATCTCTTATCTGCATTATTGATAGTATGCGTGGCAGAATATAAGTTTCGTGATAAATTTTCTTGGTTTCTTCTCATATGGATAGAATAACCTGCTGACCTTTAGCAGTGATTATTCAGTCATTCCTTCGAAGAAAGCGGAAATGAATCTATAATATAAAGATGTGGGTTTCTGATGAAATAATTGCAACGATTTTGCCTTATTCAATATTTTGAAGAATACATCAGAATTCAGATTCACTCATTGGCAAATATTTTTATAACAACTGTCTAAATCAGGGGTCTCCAAACTTTTTGGTCAACGGACCATTTTTGAAAAAATCCGACACTCGCGGGTCAATACCCCTCCCCCCCCCCCGATGCAGATAGAACATCATACACATTGCAGCTCAAATTTACAGAAATATTTTGTGCCTTAGAAATTATTGAAATACATAAAAACTACATTTTTAATGAAGCATTGTGTCATTCTTAGAATTTAAAAACAAGTATCACACTTGTATTAAAACTTTGGTTTTTACCATTGGAAAGTCGTTTTTTCTTTTAGTATCAGGACTCTGGGTTGAAAAGTTAAAATAATCAAAGTTCAAAATGATTCCAAATTGGTTTATTTCAGTAGTTATCGATTCCGTATATTAAAAATTCCCTACTTGCTCATAATTAGTTATGTGTGAAGAAATTTCATGTATTACTTATTAGAAACATTATGTATAACCTTATCAAATCTCTTATTGATTTAAAAATATCCCCCGCTATAGTTTTCCCTCCAATTCCAAAACCTATCTAGCTTTTTTTCAATTAACTATTATTCGGGTCTTACTATGCTTAATTTCTATTGAAGCAAATCACACAAAATTATGAAGAAATTTTAGATTAGCCACTGAATATTGTTTTTAACAATTGATGTTGATATCCTAATGTGTGCACTTAAAACTCGCAAAATATGAATACAGAAGGAATTCTTACAATTGAGTTAAACATAGCTAAATTGGCTGATTTTTGATGTATTCACCTAATACCTGACCAACTTGATTTAATTCAAACAACCCTGAAAATCGATGACAATTAATCTCATTATCCAAAGAGCAAATTGGACTTATATGTATGAAGTATAATTCCGTTAATATTGTACCAATAGCAGTGAGAGTTACAGAAACGTTTTCATAGTTTCAAGGAACCTTATTTTTAATGCAACAAACAAATAAATAAAATAAAATAAAGAAAGAAAAAATGACTAACGAAGAGACATACGACAAAAATACGAAAAAAGTCAGTCATTTGTCGGATGCTTTTTAAACATTGTTGTCAGAGGATCATAATGTAACACACATGTCAATAAACAAAGATTTTCTTTTTTTTTTTCTTGTTTTTCATCATAGATCCAGGATCTCGCGTGTCATTTGATTGACAACTTATTTTGGGACATTGATTTAAAATAAAAGGAAAACAGGCGGGGAGGAGAGGCTTCGCTTTGTATCTTTTCCAGGATTGGAAGGATGCATCAAATTAAAAAGAGACCAAAACAATGACTCCGGAAATTGAAATGTTTTTTTTTTTTTGGAGTGACGGCTACATTTAGTACCACTTTCGTTAATGACGGCGGGGCGAGGTTCTGTCTGTTTATTGAAGGTGCTTTTGCCCGCTACTTCCGGGTATTCGCTTATTAGATTTGATAGCTTTACCGCTTGGTCGTTTGATTTGTTGACTCTACGATACAACTTCCTTCATGAAGAAAATGTGAAGTAGCGGTTTGGAGACTTAATAAAAGAAATTGTTTAGTTTTACGCATGATAACTTAAGTAAGCAAACCAATTCCACATGTTTATGTAAAAGAATTGGTGGCTAGGAAGTAGAACGAAGATTTAATTAGCCGTATGTTGTTAGATATTTTTAACTCCTTTGCAAGCCGTGTTTGACGAATTGAAGGTCGGAAATACCCATCAAGTATTACGCGTCTAGTGTATTTTTGTACTTTGTTCTTCAAAGAATACTAGAAAAGATAAGGATTGTGAAAATAGTTGTATAAAAAATTGATTTTAAATTATTACCATTGAATTTATTGCTTTTTTAAAATTTGTTGCAAAATGTCAACCATTGCAATCAAAATAGTACACATTTCTTTCCATGCCAGCTTTCATTTTATCATTAAAAAGGTAGCTTATTAGCACTGACTATGATGAATGTTATGCTCGTATTTTATGTATTTTCAACTTAGATTTATCGGTTAAACACATTTTATCTGTTATGCATGCAAGCAGCATTTGTTGGGCGACAATGCACAAGGGAAAGTAATAAGTAGGGATGGACCGGATAGTGATTTTGCCGGATACCGAATATCGGATATCCGGTGGCTCATCACACGCCGGATACCGGATATTCGGCCGGATATCCTGCGGATATCCGGCATTACAATTACATTGCATGTTCGCTTATTTTTATGTAATGCAGCTTCAAAACAATAAATCAAAGTTGTTTCTCGCATAATTTCTTTAAGAACATGTTAAATACATTTAAATTAATTTTTAAAGCCTCTATTTTATTTGTACAGGAGTAGCGCTACATATGAAATGAAACACTAGCATATTGTGATTTCTTTCTAAATTATGTATTTTTATCAAAATAGACGAAACTTTAAAAGATTGAATTAAATATTTCTGTATATACTCAAAGTTTAAACTTTTAATTATTCTTAGTTTAAATTTTAAAGCTTTTCTGTTTCAATATCATTTCAATAGGTTTCTACGTAAATGATAGTTATTAAATATTTCACCAATATTAAAAAAAAAAAAAGAAAGAAACAAAGAAAGACAAGAAGTTCTGTCAAGAACTAAACGAGCCTACATTCCCGTACATCGACATCGGCATTCTAGCATCTGATCATTATTCTCTTTATTATCTGAGACTAAAAATTATGTCAAAAATACCTTTTTAGCACTTGAAGCTGATTTCTAAAAGCAAAATATACCCCTCTCATCAGATGAAATAGACACATAAAAAGTAAATAAATGAATAAATAAAGCTTTGTCGCACCTTTTAAAGAATGTAACTGGTACAGTTCTTCCGTAGAAAAATTTTTCAATCGTTTTCAAAAAAGAATTAAAAGTACAAAGTACATCAAAACACATTTTATCAAAGAAAGACAAAAAAAGAAAAAAACCTCGTCCGTTGATAAAATATCTCGAATTTCACTTTTAATCCGTTGCCAGTTAAATATAAATAAAGAATAAAACACCCTCGTGAATGAAACATTTTTGTTACAAAAAAATCGTCTGCCAAAAAAAAAAGTAATAATAAATGAAACAAAACAAATGAATAAATAAACAAAAAATCGTCTGCACAGTCAGTCATTTTTTTTCTGAGCCTGCATTTCCGCCATGTTTGTGAAGTCGGAATCAGTGTCCTCACAGAAGGATTATTCAGAAAAGTACTTTACAAACATTATTTATCAAAACCATTTTCTTACAAAGTTAGTTTGAAGGAAATCCGACTTTAAGTTCAGGATCAACATTCAACTTAAATTCCCCGTATGCGCTAATAGTAATTTTTTTTTTTGAACGGTTCAATATTAAACGAAAAATGGTTCAAATCAAAAAGCGAAATATGGGAATGAGCCTCTCCGAGATCTTTCAAACAAAAAAAAAGTTTATTCCATTCGGACGGTTCACTCAAAAGTTATTAGGTGGGGAAAGGTTGCTTGAACGGTTCAATGTTGAACGAAAAAATGTTCAAATTGAAAATTTAAATACTGTAATGAAGTATCCTTGCTGAGATCCTTCGAACAAAAAAAAAGTTTATTTAAATCGGACTGTTCACTCAAAAATTATTAAGGGTGACAGCTTTCTTGAGCGGTTCAATGTTGAACGAAAAATTGTTCAAATCGGAAATGTAAATACGGGAATGAAGTATCCTTGAAAAGTTCTTTCCAACAAAAAAAAGTTTGTTTAAATCGGACTGTTCATTAAAAAGTTAGAATCGCGGGACAGGTTGTTTGAACGGTTCAAAGTTGAACCAAAAATTGTTCAAATCGAAAAATCAAATATGGGAATGAGCTGTACTCGCCGAGATCTTTCCAACAAAAAAAAGTTTGTCCAAATCGGAATGTTCATTCAAAAGTTATTAGGGGGGGGGGGGGACAGACAGACAGACAGACCGACCGACCGACACACAAATTCCCCATCTCAATACCCTACTTTCAAATTTTTAATTTTTCGATATTCATTTTACCTTTTTATTTTTTTAACTTGGCGATATTTTTTGGACTTGGCGATATTTTTTTAACTTGGCGATATTTTTTTAACTTGGCGATATTTTTTTGATGCATTAAGCTACTTTTCATACTTTTCTCGTCTTTCTTTTATTTTTAACGGGAAAGTAGGCTAAAAAAAGGAAAAAAAAACTAAGCTCAGATAAACGTTTTTTTTTTTTTCAAATTGATACATATTTTATTAGAATTTTATGAATTTAAACTTCATTACAAAGTAACACATTTTCTTATTTCTAATTTTGCAATAATATAAAGCAAAATTTTGCTTTGAAATTCTTTTTTTTAAAGAATAATATGCATGTAATTTTTCTAACATACAAGTTAAAGAAGAAAATATTAAAACAGGACCAGTGTGTTAAATAATAATAATAATAATAAAGTTACACTCAAATAATCAGTTAAAATTTTTATATAACTCCAAAAAACAAAGGAACATGTTTTCTGAAGATTCAAATCAGCAGTTTAAATATACTTTTAAGAGGTATGTTAAAGTTGTTCACTTTTTAAAAAACAAATGAGTAAACTTTACTTAAATAATCAACTTGAAATTTTACTTTAGTTCCAAAAAATTAAGATACACATTCTTAAAAGTGGCAAATTATCATTTTAAATACATTAAGGGTCATACTAAACATATTCACTTTTTTAAAAACAAATTAATAAACTAATTCTTAAACGATCACCTCGAAATTCAACTTCATTTTGAAAAAATAAAGATACATTCCGAGATGCAAATGTTATATTTATGGGTTATTCCAGCCAAAATGGTACAAATCATGTCTGAAATTGTCGAGTTAAGTTTATCAAATGAAGTAATTTTCGCCAACTAATCATTGTTTTAAAAATTATTCTCTGTTTATTTGTGCATAAAGTGTAAATGGCTTGTATATATGAGTCATTCATTAAGGGTTTTAAATAGTTCGACCACTTTGTGTAACAGAGGAGACAAATGAGGTTTGAAAAATATATTTCTAATCGTAAAGAAAAGTTAATTACAGAACAAGTATAAAATGAACTAAGCAACCTAAAACTAATTCTGTCTGCAATTTCAAGAAAAATATTTTTTGCACTATTAATGCGACTGTAACAGAGTGGACATCCCACAGTGCAAATTAACTATTATCAGCAAAGAATTTTAGGCTTATCTTAGTTACTGATTATACAGGGTGTCCACTCCAATCGTGGACCAATAACTAATTTCTAAACCGTTAGAAATAAGCATATAGTTTATTTAGGAAAAAATCTCCAAATTACGAAAGGAATTTTGGGTCTATTCAATGTTTTTCAAAAAATCAAATTTTGAAAGAGTTACGAAATTTAAATTTTTATACAGCCCCCCAGTCCTATCAATCATATTTAGTAAAACATTCTTGACACTGTAACGTTTAAAACTAAAAAAAAATCACTCTTCTACCACAAAAATTGACCGAGTTATGACGTTTTGAAAAATCAAGATTTTGCATTATTTCATGATGTCATCGAGCGATCGCTTAAGGGACCGTATGCGAAATCCTTCAAAATCTTGATTTTTCAAAACGTCATAACTCGGTCAATTTTTGTGGTAGAAGAGTGATTTTTTTTTAGTTTTAAACGTTACAGTGTCAAGAATGTTTTACTAAATATGATTGATAGGACTGGGGGGCTGTATAAAAATTTAAATTTCGTAACTCTTTCAAAATTTGATTTTTTGAAAAACATTGAATAGACCCAAAATTCCTTTCGTAATTTGGAGATTTTTTCCTAAATAAACTATATGCTTATCTCTAACGGTTTAGAAATTAGCTATTGGTCCACGATTGGAGTGGACACCCTGTATAATTCAATGTATCAAAGTAATCAAAGCAGATACATTACTTGTACTTATTAAAAAAAATATCACATTGAATGCGATTGCTTATTTTATTTCTGAAAGGCTTGTAACAGAGTGGACAGTTTGAAACATAAAAAAAATCTAGGAACAAAGATAAATAGGTGTTTTTCCAAGATTTTTTTGTTTACATACATAAAAATCAGCAGAAAGGGTGTCAGAAGCATTTTTTGTGCTGTGCATTGCAAATGATTTTGTTGTTGCATTTCAGCTTAATCTTAAATTGCATTTTAAGTCCTAGCAATTTGAAGCTGGGGCAGATCATTTTTTCCTTCTTTTGCCAAAGAATTTTTTTTTTTTTTTTTGGGGGGGGGGGTCCTTTATAAATGGCTTATGCCTAAATAAGTAATACTTGGTTACACACAATTAGATGGAGAACAAATAAAAAAAATATAATTAATTGGTGGTAAACATTAAAATTAATTCCCAAAATTCTGAAGTATCGGGACTGATTTGTACCATTTTCGCTGAAATGACCGATATATTATCATTATTATTTAAAATTATTCTAAACATGTTCACTTTAAAAAATAAATTAATAAACTTATATCTAAATAATTAACTTAAAGTTTTACTTAAATTCTAAAAGACAAAATACACTTTCTAATGATGCAAATTAACATCTTAAATACAGTCAAGTCTCAATAGCTCATAGTCCCAAGGGACCGGCTAAAAACTTAGAGTTATTGATAGTTCGAGTTACAAGCAGTTCCTACCGTCTTTTCAAGAATTTGGGACCAAATGAAAACTTTGAAATGAAGGTATATTTGAGTTTATAAAGCTTTGAGTTATCGAAACTCGATTGAATGTTATTGAGGGTCATGCTCAACATGTTCTCGAGGAGTTACGGAGCGGCGTGACAGACGTGAAAAGATTCTAATAGCAGAGAAATATCTTTTCTGAAAGGAAGGTATTACAAAAAGAAAGAACGAAACAAAGTGCAAAATTCAAAATTTCTTTACACACATTTAAACTCTTTCAAAAAAAAAAAAAAAAGCATGGTTTTAAGTTGCGACGATTCATGGGGACAGATGTTTTCATTATCTAAAAGAAAACTTTCGTCAATGTTAGATAGGTTATTTAGTGTATGTTATTTTCAATTATAATAAAGCAATAATAGTGGCAAAGTAAAAAATATCTAATTACAACATCATTGGGTGTTAATAGATCGCAATTTTTGTTAGAAGCACAAAAACTAAAAATAAAAGAATTCAATAAATAAAATAATTTGAGAATTTATATTAAAAGCTACTGCGATTAATTTTTATGAACTAACGATATGATCGTAAGTTTTTTTCAAACTTTTGTCGCACATTAATCCTTGAAGGTTTGTAGCCTTTTCTTTCTAAATATTTTAACTAAAATATTTTTGAAAAGCTGAAGACAATCATATTTTATCTGGCAATTGTGAAAAATCAAATATGCAGAATGCTTCCATGTCCAGTACACAGTCGGAGGAATAACACAATTTTTGTTTTAGAAGCAAAAATTGGTAAAAAGGAAAGATGAAAAGTAATTACATCATCTAAAAGGTTTATCAAACAATGAAATTTTTAACTAAGATTTTTATAAAAAAGAAAATATTTAATTAGGTCCTCACATCATACCGGATAATCCTCACATCAATTCCGGATATTCCCCACATCAATACCGGATACTTAGCCGGATTTCCTGCAAAAATCTTCCGGATATCCGTATCCGGGACGGTCAGCCGGATCGGATATCCGGAAGTATCGGATACTTTAAATATCAGCCGGATAGGCCGGATACCGGATAGTTACCGGATATCCGGTCCATCCCTAGTAATAAGCTAACTTAGGTAGAAGACAATTATTCATTGGCAGTATAGAAGACAGAATAGACGAGACAAAGCCAATTAATAATAAAATACGGTGAAATATTTCGTTGGACAAAAAATGTCTCCAAAATGAAGATGACAATTGTTCTTTTAATGCTATTTCTAACCACCTTGAGAAAACTCGTACTCCGGCTCTGTTCTGTATCTAATATTCAAGAAATGATTTTCGAACTGAAGACATCTGTGTTATTTTAAAACTGCAACGGTAACTATTATGTTCTCATCAGTTGGCAATTTTTGAGAGGAATTCAATATTTTTGAATCAAATCTTATGCGTCTTCTTTGAAGAAAAACACCATTGTAAACAAATGGTCGTTAGTGATCTGCTCTGGGTAAATGTTTACCTCTGTCATTAAAATAAATAAATTAGTATAAAAAGTCAGATTTTCTGCATAAGTTTGATTTTTTGAGTGTAAAAAGCCCTTTCGAGGCTTAGAGGTTAGATTTCGAGGTTAGATTTTCAAAATCAAGGGCGCTTGTGTGTGTGTATGTGTACTTGTTTTAAGAGATTAAGAGAAACCAGTTTTTTTTTTCGTATAAAAACTTAATGTGGTCCTGTTTTGGAACAAGTTATACCCTAAATGTGATAATAATAATAATAAAAAAAAATAGTGTGAGTATCTAAGTAGTAATGGTATTCATAGTTTTAAATATAATTTTTATACCCAGTATTACATAATTTTTTAAACATCGCTGGCAGCTTTTACCTTCATTTCATTTTCATAGTTCAATTTTTGTGGTGATTAAAATTTTGTTGAGTTACCGCACAATTTAGAAATATTATTTTTATCTTCTAAGCTAAATTTCATGGTTATTGCTCTGGCACATCAGTGTAGTTTTTAAACTGGGTATTATAATAAATTGCTAAGTAGCTAAGTAAAAGAGCTCTTTTAAGTAGGTCTTATCTTGTGGACGAATATGCGATAATTTCTCCCCTTATCTGCATCTGTTTTTTTTAAATACTTTTTTATCTGCATGTAGCATATGGTAATTATTCAAATTTGGTGTTTTTATTGACTCTGATTTTAAAACTGAAAACGATTGTTAAATGCCACGTCAGAAATATAAATGCAATCTTTTCCAGAATCCTGGAAATAATCCTGCATATATTTCTGTCATGGAGTGCTCCAACACATTTTCTAGCTCCCTAATGTATTCAACCCCAGATGCTTTTAAATTCACTGAACGTTTTTTTCTCCATTAATAAAGAAAAAAAATCGAAGTATGTTTGTGCTAAATTAAAAATGTGAATGTGACTGCATGAGCAGTCGTTTAGAACCGCTCAAAAGTCGAAAATAAATGAAACGATTTGTAATTCGATTTTTTTTGTGCAGTTCAAAAGCTTTAGTTATCAAAAGTTAGAAACAATAAGCTTAATATTGATATTGTAACAAGAAGTTCTGTCAAGAACTAAACGAGCCTACTTTCCCGTACATCGACATCGGCATTCTAGCATCTGATCATTATTCTCTTGATTATTTAAGACTAAAAATTATGTCAAACGTACCTTCTTAGCACTTAAAGCTGATTTCTAAAAGCTAAATATACCCTTCTCATCAGATGAATAGACACATGAAAAGTAAATAAATGAATAAATAAAGTGTTGTCGCACCTTTGAAAGAATGTAACTGTTACAGTTCTTCCGTAGAAAAATTCCTCAATTGTTTTCAAAAAAAAAATTAAAAGTACAAACTACATCGAAACACATTTTATCAAAGAAAGAAAAAAAAAAAAAAAAAACTCGTCCGTTGATAAAATGTCTCGAATTTCACTTTTAATCCGTTGCCAGTTGTTAAATATAAATAAAGAATAAAATGCCCTCGTGAATGAAATATTTTTGTTACAAAAAAAATGATCTGCCAAAAAAAAAAAAAATAATAATAATAAATAAATAAAATAAAACAAATGAATAAATAAACAAAAAATCGTCTGCACAGTCAGTCATTTTTTTTCTGAGTCTGCATTTCCGCCATGTTTGAGGAGTCGGAGTCGGAATCAGAGTTCTCACAGGAGATTATTCAGAAAAGTACTTTACAAACATTATTTATCAAAACCATTTTCTTACAAAGTTAGTTTGAAGGAAATCCGACTTTAAGTTCAGGATCAACATTCAAAGTAAATTCCCCGTAGGCGCTAATGTTAAATTTTTTTTCTGAACGGTTCAATATTGTACCTCAGAACCAGACTAACGTAAGTCCATTTTCGTCATTTTTCAGTAGAGGGGAAAAACGATGTATTCGACAATAGTTTTTCCCCTCTACCGAAAAATGACGAAAATGGACTTACGTTAGTCTGGTTCTGAGGTACAGAATATTGAACGAAAAATGGTTCAAATCAAAAAGCGAAATATGGGAATGAGCCTCTCCGAGATCTTTCAAAAAAAAAAAAAAAAGTTTATTCCATTCGGATGGTTCACTCAGAAGTTATTAGGTGGGGAAAAGTTGCTTGAACGGTTCAATGTTGAACGAAAAAATGTTCAAATCTAATATCTTTAAACGAGCAATTCTTGTATATATATTTATATTTATATATTTATTTATTTATTTATTTTTCGGATCTCGAAAACGGCTCTAACGATTTCGATAAAAATTTGTATTTAGATAGAGTTTTGGTTTCTGAGTTCATCTACGTCGGCGTTTTTTCTGTAAAAACGCGAGTTTTCACAAAAAGCCCCGTTTTTTTTGTGCCTTCATTGAAAGTTTGAGAAGCTTTTATTGCGCCATTTTCTTTATGATTACTTTGATTGTTACTGTTTCCGTGGCGACCACGTTTTGTTATAACAATTGGATTTCACATTTAATCACATCAGCGCAAGTTCAAATTATGGTATTTGGCAACGTTAAATTGTTATTGTTTTTGAAACGTTAAAGCAAGGCTTCACTAGATAACAAGCTGTTGGGATAAAAGCAGTGGTAATAGTCCACCGACATCTATTGAATTTTATGGTAACTTACAGTATATAAAAATCAGATTACTTTACTTTTCAAGTGCGATTTCAAAATTGAGTATAAAAGTGTTATAGTTAGTTTTAAAATACTTTTTTTCCTCCTCAAGAGTGTTTAGTAAGATATTTCAGGTAAAAAATCAATAAATATGAAACTCATTCTTAAAATATTAAGTTTCGAAACAAAATTACATCTAATATCTTTAGACGAGCAATTCTTGTATATGGGTCATTCCGACGAAAATGGTACAAATCATGTCCGAGACTTTAGAATTTTTTAAAATCAATTTTAATAACAACCACCCATTAAGTGTATTTTTTATTGGTTCTCCATTTAATTTTGTGCCGTCAAGTATCAATTGATTTGATATAAACCATTTAGAAATGACACAAAAAAATTATCTTTGTCAGAAGAAGGAGAAAATGACGTGTCCCAGCTTCAAATTGTTTTTAATGTGATTTAAAATTAAGCTGAAATGTAACAACAAAATAAATGACACTGTATTGCACAAAAGATGCTTCTGACACCATTTCTGCAGATTATTACGCAAATGAAAAAAAATTTCATCAAAAAACACTATTATTTATCCATGTCCCTAGATTTTCTATGTTTCGAACTGTCCACTCTGTTATATGCCTTTTGGAAATAAAATAAACAATTGCATTCAATCTGATATATTTTTTTTAAAATATAGGTAGTATAACTGCCGTAATTAGCTTGCTTCATTGAATTATGTAGTCAACAACCAGGGTGAGCCTAATTCTTTTCTTATGGTAGTTAATTTGGACTGTTGGATGTCCATTCTGTTAGAGCCGATTTCATGATGAAAAAAATAGATTTTTTCTTGAAATTGCAGACAGACTTACAGTTTTAGGCTGTTTATTCCACTTTATGCTTGTTCTGTGATTCTAACTTTTCTTTGTGATTATACAGATATTTTTAAAGGCTTATTTGTCCACTCTGTTATATGTCCACTCTGTTAACCAAAGTGATCGAAATATTTAAAATCCTTTCATAAATGAGTCATGTACTAGTTATTTACACTTCATTATACACAAATTAATCGACTCAATTAAAAAAAAATATGATTAGTTGGTAGAAATTATTTAAATTGTTAATCTTAAGCAAAGAGTTTCAGACATGATTTGTACCAGTTTCGTCGGAATGACCCATATATATATATCGGATCTCGAAAACGGCTCAAACGATTTTGATAAAATTTTGTATTTAGATAAAGTTTTGGATTTTGTAATCCGATCGATAAGTCGTCGGACTCGTATACGGAGGGTTCCGGGCCGATCATATAGAGGAAGCCCAGCTGATCAAAGATCCACAGTCTTCATAAATGGTGGCTGGGGGACGTTAAAAATGTTCGTGGTTATAAAATCCTTTAAGTGAAACGATATCTCAGGGGGATGCTGGGCCAAGGGTCTCCTCGGCCCTTGGGTCTGTTCAAAAATGAACAGAGCGCTCTTCAAGACCCCATCCCGGTTACAGGGCTCCCAAATGGTCCGTTTTTCCCGCAAAAGTCCGTTTTTTAGACTTAAGTCCGTTTTAGACCGCTTTTTAACATTTTGGTCCGATTGGTCCGTTTTTATATTATTTTTACTTAAAAATCAACTTTTTTATGTTTTGTTGAAACATGCAGTGCCTCAGTCTTATTGAACCTGATTTTCCTAAGTTATTTCGCTTCAGATTGTCGTCATAACTGCTCCTACAACCATCGCAGCATGAAAATTTTGCAAACGGAGTGGTTTGAGGGAGGAGTTACAACCTCAAATTGAAGCAGATGTTACCAATATTTTCTGGAACACAGGCCCCAAGTTTGAAAATGTGGATGGACTTTCCAACGTCCCCCTCCCTCAAAAAGAGGACGCTAATAAGAACGATGTTGCTATGAACAATCCTTTTTGCGAATGAAATCCCCAAAGCAATTTCGTGATTCATACGCCATTTTTTCACATTGCAAGCACCACGTGTTTGTAAATTTTTATTCCGATTTCTAGACAGTGTTAATCAAATACAAAATATTTTCGCCAGTTCTTTCCTATTTATCAGAAGATAGTCATTGTACTAGAATTGAAAATATTGAGCGATTTATCGTGACCACATGTCACACGGAAGTGTCGCCATTTTTTGGTAAAATCAGAGATCGCTATGCCGAAGTAACTTTTTCGCCCTCGGAGTTTCCCTTTTTTTTAATCTTTTTCCTGGTTTACTTAAGTATGCTCTTCTCTCTTTCAGAACTCTAAACTTCTTTTAGCTGAAATTGCAAGAAGATATTGCTACAAACTTTCAAAAATCAAAATATTGAAAAAGTGGCAAAATATTTTTTTTTCTTTTTTTTTTTTTTTATTTCTCAAGTTCTAGTAATATTTTATCCACAGCTGTCTAGTCCCCCACCCCCTAGTATTTCTCCAATTTATATGTACTCCCAAAATCCGATTTTTTTCGGAAAAATCGAATTGTTTCTAAAATAATTCCTCTATTTTTTTTAATGGAAAAATCGGCCTATAATTTAGTAATTGCCGTACCTGCCTTATTTAACACTTTTTGTTAGCTAATTTTTAATTATCAATAACTCATTTACATAGTTTTTTCAAGACGTGCCAATATCGTGCATGTACTTAGCCGAAAATTGCACGCAGTTTCTGAGTTTGCAATCTTTTTGCATCTTGTAAATATTTCGATCATTTTGAAAGTTGAGAGCGATTTTGACTTATTCTATCTTAAATCTACTTAATTTAAGTTTTATTTTAAGGTTTTTTTTTTTTTTTCATTTTTTTTTTTTTTTTTGAAGAGGGTGGTTTTTGCATAAGCCTCCATTTTAAAGGCCCATAAATTCAAGCAACAGCATGGTTAGGCTATTTTCAGATTTGCTTAAATATGTTTTTCTTGCGCTTTCAAAAAAAAATTTTTTGTTGAAATTTTCTATAAACCCTTAAAATATTAGTGAGATTTGGCAAAAATACCTGACCTTTTTTTTTTTAATTCTCAAGTTTCAGTGATCATTTTTTACAGCACTGCCAAGTGCTCCCCCCCCCCCCCCCCCAGTTTCTCTAAATTTTTTTACATACTCTTTTCCCAGAAAAATCCTCTCTTGAAGATCAGTGTAAAATGTGGTGAATTTCAGTAACCGACTTATTTAAGATTTTCCCTCAACTGAATTTTAAGTAATAGCTCATTTAGTAAAAATCTTTTTACCAATGCAGTGTGCATGCTTTGCCAAAAACTGGATGCAGTGTATCGGATTCGGATCCTTCTGCATCTTGCAAATATTTCATTTATTTTGAAATTTGAGAACTATTTTAACTTGTGTTTATTACTATTTTTACTTTAATCTTCTTATTTAAAGTTATATTGTAGCAGTTTATTTTTATTGTTTTTGCAACTTGACTTTAGCTCTTTAATTTATTTAACTGTGATAACTAATATGTAAAAGGTTTTTAATTATGAACACACCGATTCATCGGCCACTTAGCTGATTAAAAATAATCTGCTAATTTTCACCTATTAATAGGTAGACAAATTTATTTTTCAATTAAAATAACTCTTAAGTTTGCCTCTACCAAAAGAGCTGCTGAATAAAATTATAAATAATATTTTTGAACTCAAGATGGTATGCAATAATGAGTAATACTAAATTAATTTTTAAAGCAGTTAATTCCAACATTTCAAAAATTACTTTTTAAGTTAGTGCATGGGTGTTTAAATAGGGGTTATAAGATCGTTAGTTACATAAGGTGATTGTGCCCTCACCCCCTCCTCATCCAAATATTTGTGTTAGTAATTATTCAATTATTAAAAATAAATAATCGCTCACTGGAATGAACATTTCATTAACTAATTTTGAAAAGTCAGTTGTTCTGAAGATAGAGCTAATGAAGAAACTATCATTAAAAATCATTGTTACAGTTTATTCGCAAATTAGTTTCATGGATTAAACCTAAGGCAGGCATGTCATTTTGGAGGGTCGGGCCCTCTTCGAGAAATCAATGTATTTACATATAAATGGGCGTGGTTTTTTATGTTTTCCAAAAAAATTGCATTGCTTTTGAACCCTTAACCCCCCCTCCCATAAAAACTTGAAATGACGGCCCTAACCTAAGGCAACTAATTTGCTTTTTGATGCTTTCCTGGGTTTAACTATGAATGGTCCTTCCAAGTCCTCTTTTTAATATTGAAGGGTCCTCTTTAGTCCCCTTTTTAACTGAAAACGGTCCTCTTTTACCCTTTTCATTAGCCAAAATGTGTTGGGAGCCCTGCGGTTAAACTATGAGTTGTGGTATGTACGGGGGGAACCTTGGAGTGTCAAGTGAAGTGAAAGTCAAAACCAACTGGACTAAATGCGTACTGGAGAACAGGGACTCTGCATATATTCTCATCAACCCCTCCCGCGCCTTCGGCGCCAATGAAATGAAATTGGGTGTGATTTTACGGTGGGCATGGATTAACCCTTTGACGCAGAATTTTTATCAACGTATTTTTCATACTTTGTTCATTACTCTGCATTAATTTACGGTAAAATAAGAGTAAAATATTATATTTAGCATTTTAATAATTTTCTGGTTATGTAATACAGCACAGAACAGTGGTGTCCCTTTCTGCGTGAAAGGTAAAATATTCATGGGAAATCAATGTTTCGTTCAGTGGGACACTGGTGTCCCATTTTTGCTTCAAAATGTTAAATAAGGTTGTGTTTTTTAAAACAAATTACGGCTGTTTTAAATGCGTAATTGCAACCAAAGGCTTAAAAATACTTTTCAAGTTTATCTAAATAAGTACTTCGCATTTTAGAAAAAAACACGAGTTTACAAACCGCTTTTTTTTTAACCGAGTGGGCTCGGTCCCCAGGTACTTGAAAATTTAAATACGGTAATGAAGTGTCTTTGCTAAGATCCTTCGAACAAAGAAAAAGTTTATTTAAATCGGACTGTTCACTCAAAAGTTATTAGGGGTGACAGCTTGCTTGAGCGGTTCAATGTTGAACAAAAAATTGTTCAATTCGGAAATGTAAATACGGGAATGAAGTATCCTTGATAGATCTTTCGAACAAAAAAAAAAGTTTCTTTAAATCGGACTGTTCACTCAAAAGTTATTAGGGGTGACAGCTTGCTTGAGCGGTTCAATGTTGAACGAAAAATTGTTCAAATCGGAAATGTAAATACGGGAATGAAGTATCCTTGAAAAGTTCTTTCCAACAAAAAAAAGTTTGTTTAAATCGGACTGTTCATTAAAAAGTTAGTATCGCGGGACCGGTTGTTTGAACGGCACAAAGTTGAACCAAAAATTGTTCAAATCGAAAAATCAAATATGGGAATGAGCTGTACTCGCCGAGATCTTTCCAACAAAACAAAAGTTTGTCCAAATCGGAATGTTCATTCAAAAGTTATTAGGGGGGGGGCAGACAGACCAGACCGACCGACGACGACCGACACACAAATTCCCCATCTCAATACCCTACTTTCAAATTTTTAATTTTTCGATATTCATTTTACCTTTTTATTTTTTTAACTTGGCGATATTTTTTGGACTTGGCGATATTTTTTAACTTGGCGATATTTTTTGGACTTGGCGATATTTTTTAGATGCATTAAGCTACTTTTAATACTTTTTTTCGTCTTTCTTTTATTTTTAACGGGAAAGTAGGCTAAAAAGAGGCTTTGAATATTTTAACTGAAGTGCACTTTTTTAAAATGAATTTTTTTTCAGAAAATCATGGTGTATTAAGTGCTAAAACTTTGACACATTCATTACTGATCTTGAAAAATTTTGTGACTTCAATATACTCTGCAAAAAAAAAAAAAAAAAAAAAAAAAAAAAAAAAAAAAAAAAAAACGTATCAGAATCAGAAATGAGTTTCGTTGTATCTTATTTTAAAAGCGTAAAATGTTTTTCAATGAACTGTGGCCATGTTTTTTTCTGCTACGTTTTTCTGTGTGAATTTTTTACTTATTTTCTGTGAAAACTGATTCAGTGATCACAAAGCCCATCCCTAAAGTAGTAAAGCATACCTTTATTAATATACGATTTTTTTTTTCAAATTATTAAGGAAAAAGACATGAAGATCCTCAATTTGAATAAAAAAAAGTCTAATTTTTGTTTTACACTTGAAAAATTTGTATAGCAATAAAAATATTTAATACTTTACACATTGTGCATCCTAAAACCTTTATACAATATTAAGGTTTCAATAATATAAAAAGATATTCCAAAGTACTAAAGCTGCCCTTAACTAACTTAGTGCTTACGGCTGAACATTTCGTTAGAAGATTCTCTTTTCGTGTCTTATTGTTCTGAGCTTCAAATGACTTTCTTCTGATTTCTTAGCTATATTCGACGTTATTTCCAAAACTCGGTGTAATGTTTTTCATTTTTTTCTTTCTTGTTTTGGTGGGCGATATGTTTCTTCGTTTATGCTCTCCGGGATGAAGCACCACAGTAAACGGATTTTTTAAATGTTGATTCGTCTTTATTTACAGATATCGAATGTGGAACATTAGTAACAAATTTTCTTATTTCTTAGGGACGTTTAAAATAGTTGGTTGAACTGAACTTCTGCATTCAAAATCTACTTTGAACCAGTTTCAGTTTTTTAACATCGTCAATGCTTTCTAGGCATTGAAATGAAACCAAACGTCTTCTACTTAAGGCTAATTAATTCGAATAATCAAACAGCAGTTTAGGGTTGTACGGAATAAGAAGCTCCTTTTAATGGAGCATAAGTGAAATTTTTAGAAATTTATCATTATTCTGCTACGTGGCTGCTCACGTAAAATCATTTACGTGGATAAAGAGGCGCTCCGAATAATTTTTGGGATTGTGAACATTTTCACTTTACCGAATGAAAGTTCGAAATTTTCCGTTTGATATAAAACCAGCTAATATGCATAAATCCTTCTAATGCTAAGAGACATGTATTAAACAGGGGGGGGGGGTGAGAAAATATTGGGAGATCACAGTGATCTCCCATTGGGGCTCTCTTCGGGGGGTCGATAATGTATAAAATATGTTTATCTCCATTTCGAACATTATTTGAAATATGACTTAATGGCAGCAAAAACTATCCTTGCTAAAAATGAATGATAAAATGAAAAAGGGGACAAAAAAATACATAGCCCGTCATAACCGAGTAGGCGGAACCTAATAGCATTAGGCTTTTCCATTCTTTTTTATCTGTGATACACATCACTGTATTTATGAACCGCTATTTTAATATTGGGAATGCGCTTAGGGTGTGAATCAATAGCGTTGCGTGTGCGTAAACGAGGATGAGTTATCGACTGAGAGCTTCTCCCAATCACTTTTGGAAAACTTTTCCTCTACCGAAGGAATGAAATCCCTCGAAACAGTCCATCAGTTAGAAGACTTCCTCTAGCTGGATTTGCGGCGGAAAAGAGTTATGGTATTTGTGAGGATAGCTTAGAGCTCCGTCCGATAAATCGATGGAGGGACATCATTGTTCCATAAGGCTTGTGCCTTTTTTTTTCTCTCTCCGCCGTTTGCTGTTGCGGTATTTGATGGATAGTGTTTCCGAAAATTCTTTCTATCCTCTTAACGAATTCTATTTCTGGAAAGAGATAGTGGCGTTGGAATTTCGCCTTTTCTTAACATTAGTGCTTGATGATATTTGTGGGATTGAGATCTTTTCGTTTTTTAAATCTGGAATCAACGCATTTTTTTTAGAATTTGAGATGAAAATTTTTCCTGTTTGAGACTACGTTCAAATCACTTTTGTTTTTATTTGATAGCTTCATCTTCTGTGCCGACTTGTCGTTATTTTATGAGAATCCAGTAAACCATTGACTACGATGGGTGCATAAGTACGTCCAGCGGAAATAATTGGCGTGACTTATGTGCGCCCAGTGAAACTTAACCCTTAACGCCCCGACGGGACTCAAAAGTCCCGCTTATATTAATTTAGTATTATGAATCCTATATGGCTGGAATCATTCTGAAGCTTTTAAGTACCACTCCTTGTACTTCGCTGAGAGGCCGACAGATGGTACTAGTGATCGGAAACAGTTTTCTTAGATGCTCTAAGGCGTAGGAGGGTCTTAGACACCACTGATTTTCAAAGTTTGCTAAATTAATTTGGGACACAAAGGGTTAAAGTATGGTCTTATGGCCGGCGTATAAATACTTGTTGCGAAAGTCATCAGTATAGTGCAGACTCGGAACTTCGCCGACAATATCCATTGTCAGAGAAAAAGTATCCAACCTGCAGCTTCGTATTGTTGTGACCAGGATCTGCGTAGTCTTCCCAATACTATCAGGTTAGGGTTTGTCTAAACTATAGTCCTCAGCGAATCGCTACTGCCGACCTCATGCCACTTACGCGAATCGCTTCAGCTTAGAACAGTTAGCGGAGAAAGGGTTAATTATTTATCTTCCTTTCTTTAAAATATTTTAAGCTACAGTTGACAAGCGATTAATTTTATTTCCCAAATAATGGAAATCTAAATTTTAAAATTTAAATGAAACGTTGAATGTTTGATCGGTTATTAGTTGTATCGAGACTGCGAGAAATTGAGTCCTTTAGGATCAAAACCCGTAACAGGGACGTCATTTCGAATTTTTCCAGGGGGGGGGGGGACAAAAGGTGCATACACAAAGTAAAATTTTCCAAAAAGTGGCAAAAACCACGGCCACTTTTATGCCAGTACACTGATTTCCCAAAGTCGGGGGAAGGGGGGTGGAATCCTCCCCTAAATGACAGGCCTGACCCGTAAGTCCACTTTTTATGAAAAATAAGTTTATTGAAAAATATATAATTTTAAAAGAGTTCATTACCAATAGCTTAAAGGCTATCAAAAACCACTAGATCTCAACAAAAAGTGAATGTAAAGTAAGAGTTTTCAGTCAAAACCTTTTAGATCCATAGTTTCGAAGGCGGAACTATGCATCTAAAGGGATTTTGAGAAATGGATATAACTGGCTTTGATTCTAAACGACTCAATTCTATAAACTGTTACCATGTCCTTAAAAACTTAATTCTAAATAGCATTGTCCATTAAATTTTTATGACTACTGTATGAAGGAAAAATAACTTTGCTTTCAAAAGGAATGACGATGTCAATTTAGTATGAAAACAGTCGCCACAAGCAAATGTGTCTTTTGCTCTCCTTCAGGCAAAGCAAGAAATTATCTCTCAAGATAGTCTAATTCCAAAAACCAACCATTCGAAATTGAAGCAATCCCTTTTGCTTTTTAATCACACATATATACACTGGTCATAGCGGATTACTTTTTCAGTCCAGTGCTTTTATGCGCATGATTTAACCAACGGCTTGAGATTTTGTGAGATATAAAAGGAACCTGAAGAAATAAATCTTGTTAAATATTAACGAATTTTCCAATTCCGTTCATTCTCTTCGAAGTGCTCTCAAAATGGTAACATTGTACTTCCCATTGTTCCATTGAAAAACTGATGGCAACCGACTTTTTTTTTGTCACTTGATTAGGGTGTGGACTGATAAAAACGAGATTATTAGGATACTTCAAGGACTGGAGAATGTGAAATGCACCCAGTTGCTGTGTGTAGTGAAAGTTTCGAGTCTCTTTTTAGTTTACCTGCGTGCGAGCAGCTCGGCGTGTCGGCCATTAGCATCCCGACAATGTGGCCGATGTTATCTCGGTTGGTATTTTTGTAGTGGGTATAAAAAAATCTCACCATTTGACCGGAGGTCATTTGTCTCGTAGATCGTCTGCAATATTCGACGTGATGTTTGATATTTAACGGAACAGGCTCCGGTGAATCTTTTTTTTTTTAAAGTCTTTTTCGGCGTGAATGAACTTAATGATTGTTTCGGGACCCATGGGTTGACTTTAAAATTTAAATTGCAAAGCAAATGTTCAATGTCAAAAATAAGTAGTATCGGTTGACGAGTGTATTTCTAGAAGATGGTTGTTTATATAAATAAACGAATAGTTAAAAACGAACAAATGAAACAATGCGGAAAATTGATCAAGCGGATAAAAAAAAAAGAAAGAAAGGAAGACATGTCTTATGCGTTAAGACTGGGACAACCAATGATATGAAGAAAAAGTACTATCTGAGAGAGCCAGAGGCGGACTGGCCGTAGAGGCCACCTGCCCGCGGGCAGGTGCGCCCTCCGGCCTGTGCGCCCTTGCGCCCTCGAAGCGTGTGCGCCTTTGTTTTTTTTTTAATTTTAAAGGTTTGAAAGCAACCCCTAACAGTTTGAACAGTACCCCTCCCCCCCCCCCTCCACTGCCAGCGCGCCTTCAACTTTAGTTAATTACTTTTTTAGACTTTTTTCCCGTTTGAAACATGTAAAGTAGTCAATAAGCCTTATCAGAAGGCGGTTCTTATTGTACCCCGGAAGTGATAGGTAGTCTTTAAGGGGGATCTCATCTAAAGTCAGCGCCCTCTGGTCTGTGCGTCCTTGCGCCGTGAACAAAGCCCCCCCCCCCTTTTTTTTTAATCTTTACGTTCGAAGCACGGAAAGCAACCAATAAAAGATCGAAGAAGATGGTTATACTCAATAACATACCTGTTATAACTAACTTTTATTTATTCCACTCCAGACGTAATAGGTTGTCGGAAAGGGGGATCGTTGCCAAAAAAAAAAAAAAAAAAAAAAACACAGTTCCTTCCAGGTTGTACGCCCTTGCGCCCTCGAACCTGTGAGCCTTCGTTTTTTTCCACCTTGCTTTCGGAGGGTATGAAACAAGGCAGTCCAGTCGGAGGGGGGGGGGGGGGGGATCTTAATCCAAAGTGAGCGCCCTCCGGCCTATGCATCATTGCACCCTCAAATCTAGTTGACTTGGGTGCCCCCCCTCTTTTTTTTTAAATTCGAAGCACAATGACACAGTCCATAAAAGTTTGCTGTAGGAGATTATAATTAATAATATGCTACAATTCACTTTAATTCATTGCCCCCACCCGCCCCCAGAGGTGATAGGTAGTCTGGAAAGAGGACTTTTAACCAAAAAAAAAACATCTTCCTCTGGGCTATGCGTCTTTGCGCCTTCGAACCTGTGCTCTTTTGGTGTTTTTTTTTTTTTTTTTAATTTTTTATTCGAAGCGCGTGAAGTACTTAATAAAAGTTTCAGAACAAGGTTTAAATGAATAGCGTAAAAAATAAACTTAGAATTCATAGCACCTCAAAAGGGATAGGTAGTTTGGTCTTAAACCAAAATGAGCGCACTTATTTTTACGCATTTTCCTCCCCCCCCCCTCTCTCTCTCTCGAACGGCATTTTCGCAAATAAATTTCAATTACATGCCGACATAATTAAAATTTTCAAAATCAGAATACCAGAAACTTTAGTACTCGTACCATATTATGCTATATATACATGTATTGCTCATCCTGTGCTTTTTACCTATTTAATTGGAAATTTACTTTTGCTACGGACGTAACATAGAGCCATTTGTTAGATCCGAAATGTTACGTCTGTAACAGCATTTATTTAAAAACTAAATCAGTTGCAATATTTTTAACTATGGTGGGCAATTACTCTAAGAATTTTTTTATTTTGATTTTTTAGGACGTAATGACAACTTTTGCTTCTTTTTTGTTACAGACGTAACATCAAACTTCTTTTTTTCAAGCTTCAATTACAACATTTAGATCAATTCAAAAGAAATTAATGAATGCATATTATTATAGTACCGTCTTAGTAGTTAAAATTGTGCTACAAGTAGTTATTTTTGTTTTTATTTTTCGATGAGAAATATACATTTGAAAATGTGTTCTTTTTTCTGATTTTTTACAAGTTCGTGAATATCGTACTTCCAACTAAGAAAATAAGTATTATTTTAACTCTCACCAAAAAACCAATGCAGGATTCTTAAAATATACATCTTAAGCTTTAAAATGATGTATAACATAGCAACATAACTTCAATATGAATTTTTGACTAATTGGTTTCACTTTTCATGGAATGGCCCCTATGTGAAATAAGGGTGTCCCTCAGTTCCGCCGTCAGAGCAATAACAATAACTTCCGATCTATATTTAAGCTCCCAAAATCATTTCCTGCACCGATACCACGTGATACTGAGTACCTGGTGTGATGTTTTATCGCATTGTAATTAAAAATTTGCATTCCTGCATCCAAAATTACAGGTAAGATTTTTTAAAGGGATTTTATAAAATGTCCCAATAGCATACTTCGTTTTTTAAAGGTTGTAAAATGGTTATTAACGTTGTAACAACCGATTAAAAACGTTTATAAAACGTTTAAACGTTTTTTGTGCTACCTGGGGTGTGTCATTTAAGTCATCAGATCGGCAACACACGCTAAAATGCGCAGTTTTTATTATTTTAAAAGCTATTATATATAAGTGTATTCCTTTATTACAAGTGAAAAAAAACCACGTATTTGATTTTGGTTTAGATCGATCGACTCGGAAATGAAAAAAAAAGCTTTGTCGGTTTGTCAGATCGGTAATAGTCAGAGCGGTAACATTGAAAAACAGCGAATATGTTACCGAACTGACTCTCAGGTTTCAGAATTATTAAAAAGCAAAAATCATAGGTTTTAGCCATATATATTGAATATTTTTGTTCTTAAAAAATGAAAAGCAATGAGTTTTAGTACAATTGCTTCATTTGTGGTTTGTATGACCTGACAATAGAAGTTAGTAAAATAAGAAAAAAATGACACTGCAGAAATTAAGTTAATTATTATTTTATTTATTTATTTTTTTTGGTGCTTCAATTTCTCATAACTTCGTTAAATAACTAGATAATAACTAGCATGCTAAATTTGAATTTCTGATCAAGAAATTAAATTTCCTGCAACTAATTAAAGAAAAGCAAGCAGCAGAGTTAGTGTTGAAAAAGTTGAAGTTGTGTGTTGTTTCAAAACAAAACTAATGTTTTTATTAGCTTGGATTTGGTAATCTCATAATTAATTTATCTATAAACCTTATCGCTAATTTTTATTTCCAAGAAATGCTTTTTTATAATGAAATTTGATTTTTTAGCTAATATATATATATTAATATAACTTTCTTAATTCTATGTTAAAAAATGCAAGGAAATGATATCATTTTTAGAGATGTTAACGAAAACTGAAAGCATAAACTCAGATATGTAGCTTATATTAACATCAGATCTGTAACACTCATCAGATCGATAACGGCTTAAAAGTGAGTAATCTAAGGAGGGGGTAAATAACTTCCTTGACCTCCCCCTTTTTTTTTTCTTGCATTTAGACCCAAATTAGACTTAGAATCCAATATTAATTTTTTTCTGCAAAACATTTTTTTAATCAGGAAACTCCAACTTCAAATTGGCCCTTTTCAAAATATTGGCTCTTTTAACACAGTGAGGAGGGCTCGCTAATTATGAAAATTATTTTTTTTTCAAACTTCCGAAATCACATGACTTATCTGACTAATGAGAGACAAGTTTGGAAAGTACTAGCAATAGTTTTCGATGGTTAAACTCATAACAGTTCGGCCAGATTCTAAATTCGTTTAAGAATGAGCATTTTAAGTTAAGAATCTAGCATTTTTAAAAGCGTTTGAGACAGAAATCGCAAATAAGTAATGCAATTTTTGTTAAGCACCAGAGGACAAAGAAATTGTAGCTAAAGAAGTAACTTTAATTTTTTAATGAAAATAAACGCGTTTAAAATAGAGCGAGATGTATTACTGTGAACAGAAAGTTTTATTTATTGGTGTATTATTTAAAAGGATTTTATCTTTTTAGCCTTAAATCAATTTAATAAAGATGGTTTTATCTAGATTTTGCTTTTCTTATTATTTACGCTTTATTGTAGACCCTGCATGAGAGTAAGTAACAAATTTTCGTAAAGCATTTTAGAATGTAACACGTTCGTAAAAAATATAACTTTCATTGAGAAATGAGAGGAATAAACATCGTCATTGTATATTACTATCTGTTTTCTCAGGCATTGCACGGTCTACCGTGAAAATAAAAATTTTGCCAAGAGACGCATGTTCACCAATCAAATTTTAAATGAAAGAAAAAAAATTGTGTACAATATCACGCCAAAGTGAAGGAATAGCTATTTCAAAATTTAAATTGAGACCTTATCGGATTTTTTTAAACACACCTATCTTCCCCTCCAAATGAAATTTCCGAGTATTGAAAAACCTTTGTGACAAATTTGGCAAAGATCCGACGGAAACTTATTGTTGTTATTTCTACAATATAATCCTACGAAACTCGCTAACAGGCAGTATGACTCAAAATTGAAGTTTAGACGTCTTTGGATTTTTTTGAGTTCCGATGTTCCAAAAATCTTCAATGTGAATTTCTGAGCAGCAAAGGACTTTAGTACGAAATTTGGTAAAGATCCGGCGCAAACAGTGGATTTGTATAAGTAGCATACACACCCACACCCAAATATTCACACCCATTTATTATGCAGGTTTAACTTATAATTTAACTACGGTATACTCACAATTATCCGCGCAATTGGGTGGCACGGGTATCGCGGATAACGAAAAAAGGCTAAAAATAAGTGATAAAAAGAAGATAAAAATTGTGCTTTGCTTAAAATTAATCGTATTGTGTATAAAAAGTGTTACAAACAAACAAACAATGAAGATAGGAATAGGATTACACATTTGTCTTGTAAGTTCTGAAGCACATACAATCTATAAAGGAATAGTAGTTGCGATAACGCCCAGGTGAAACAATTTATTCGACAAAGCACTCTTCTGTAAATACCCAAACTTAATTTTGCTGTACGGAAAAAAAAACGAGACCCTTGCGGATAATTCCCGCAGAAAATGTGTGTGTGGGGGGGGGGGGTGCTATTTTGAAGTGCGCCCTTTGGAGGTTTGGGTTAGCGCCCTCATGGGGGAGCCAGTCCGCCCCTGGAGAGAGCGGATATTATCATTATTTGACCAATTCTTCGGAGTAGTAATCGAAGCTTGCAGTCGGAAGTTCGTTTGTTATTTATTGCAATTAATGATAGGGAAAAAGTTTCTATCAGTGCAGTTATTTACATTAATTAAATTTACTTACTAGAGTTAGCACCTTCAAGCACTATCAAAATGACTTTGTTGTCTTTGTCTAATGTATTATTATCCATAATGTATTATTATCCATCCCATCGGAGTAAAGGGGCTGGGGGCTCCTAGTTACCCCAAAACAATTGCCCGCAATTTTCATTTGTATTTGTGCATTTTTGTTTTTATTATTTTTTTTTTTGTTTTGAAATCTTTTGATGTTTAATATTTTAATTTCCTCCCAAAATTTTGATTCGAAAAACAGGGGGCCCGGTTGATTAAGGATCGAATAATCGAAATCAAACATAGGAACTAGTACCATTTCTCACACTTAGTAAATTTCATTTTGTTCTTTTTAGCTTACTTTCATACATCTAAAGAATGTTTTACTGTATAGAAATGTGCTTTAAAAGAAACATCTGAAAAATATCTTTGGAGTAGCTCTTCCGAATTAGAATGTTTTCTTCGGTCCTGGAGAAGAGGCCAGTTAACTTCTAGCTGATACATCATTGAGTAAGAGTATTTGCTGAGGTCTTCATTACTCTTGTGCGAGAGTACCTATAATGGGTCTTACGGTGCCGAACATATTACCGTTAATGTTCGCCTAAGGAAAGATGAATGTTTATCGTCTCGATCTACTCGAGAAGATGAGACTGGAGTGTCCTTTTAGTGCTCGATTTTGGTCTTGGGGAAAAGTAATGTGTATTGAAGTTCCTCTCCCGTTGACGGTGAAAACTAACGTATGTCGCTGTATGACTTTTGTTTCCGCATTTCGATAAAACAAAAAGGTATGCTCTAAGAATGGTCACTTACTCGTTTTACAGCTGATGTTAATGTCAAATTTAATAAATGTTGCTGTCGAATCTCGATACTTCGAAGCGTTGTGCTGATGTGCTAAGCATTAAAGTCGTATCTGCACTTTTTAACAAAATTGAGTTATCACCGCCAGGTGGCTATTTGTGACGCATATTACCTTTTCAAAATTGTATGGTCACACGAGGACCAGAAATATTTAGAAAAAAATCTGAAAAAGTATCATCTTGATAAAATACATGGTGGTGCAAAACTTTAAAGAGTTTTGTCTCAGTTTGAGCTCGACTGCAGATACCACTTTTGCGCTTAACACGGCAGTATAACTTGAATATGCTTTTAACTTAGTGCCGGATCAAAAATTTTGTTCCTCTTCTTCTACTCCCTGCTGTTTCTCTAAATTTGCATGTTTTTTCTTTTGACAAGTTGAATCAAAAGTTTAGAAGCTTTGTATCAATTTTCACTTTGATTTTCCTTGTCTGCATTTTTAAACAATCGTTAAGTGCAATTTTAGCCTGATAAGGCGTTTGCAGAAATAAATCAAAATCACTCAATCAGTCAGAAATAATTTACAAAGGGACATCGGCTAACAACATGCTTAATTATTTAAAAATGTACCTTTTTATTAAAGAAAATACGTTATAGGGCTTATAAACATTTAGGGAACTGACAGTAGAAATTATCTTGAATAAAAAAAACTTATCTCAGCTCTTTTAAATATTTCCCAAATACATGCATTCTCCCTGAAAATCAACATTTTCCGCCTTAATTATTCAACCGCATGATGGGCTCTTTGTATTTGTACTTTGCCCTCAGGTCTTCCTGTTTCCTGTTCCGCTTTACGTGCCATGTTAAACACTTCAGCGAAATAAAATAAAAAAGGCTAATCGTTTGATTTTCTTTTGAATAATCCTTTTAAAAAAGGGGGAAAGAAAAAAAAAACAACAACTTCTGATGTAAACGGTTATGAGAATTAAACACTAAATTAAATATAAAAGAACCCTTTGCACAAATCAAAGAATCAGTACAAAAAGCCTCTGTCTCTTATCATTTCAAAGTCATTAGTTTTACTAGCTTGTACTTATTACTTAACATGTCTTCAATTTTCAGACAAAATTTTAGGTCCTTTGTTGAGCATAAAATGTTACTAGTTAACTGCAAGTATTTTTACCAGATTTTTGAATTTAAAGCTGTTTGCAAAAATGTGGCGATTTGATCCCAAGTATCGAGTTTAAAGAATACAATTCTCTATGATTGATGGCCAAAAAAAAAAAAAAAAAGGAGGAAAAAAAAAAGCATTATTGAAATAAAAATTAAAAAATTGTCTTTCGTTCCTCAGGATCTAAATTTTCTGAACCTCTTTGTGGGAATCTCAGCAGTTAATTGAATAAATATAACATGGGGGAGCTAGTCTGATCCCCTGGTATGAAGTTTTACTTCATACCAGGGGATCAGAAATTAGTACACATTTGAAAAATGAATGATATATTGAATAATGCATCTCGATACGAAAAAAATTACACACATGCTTGAAATGAAATGGGGTTTAATCGCAATCGCGAAAAAAAAAAAAAAAAAAAAGGAAAAAAAGAATGTTGAAATATTGACGTTGAATGTTTTCCTTTAGCATCCCTGGTGATCGATCGCTGTACTCTGTTGACGTAAGGTATCTATCTTTCTATGTCAAATAATTACACTGAGTATAAGAACTGGCTGAGCACGCAATCATTGCCAAACCACACGCGCTGGAGATCTTTCACTCGTCTAGCAGTAAGAGTTGAAGCGCCATTCGGCATAAAAATCCTGCGTATTTTTTTTACGTGGTTTCAACCAAACCCTATGCCAAGCACATGCGTCAATTTTTCCTGTCGGTAAACATCTTTCCGTGTGTTATTAATTTTTCAAATGTATTATTCATTTTCTGATCACCCGGTACAAAAGATTTTGTAAAAAGTCGATGTTTGAAGAGTCAGTTCTGAACCGAAAAATGCTTTGAATATGGGCCAAAGTACTGAACAATTTTCGTAAATTTGTTTCTGCGTTTTTGATCTTTGGAGGTTTCTCTTAGAGGTGCCCTGATGTGAATTTGAACTTGTTCTCGTTGAAGTTGGTCAAGGGACCTTATTCTGAGAGCTATATTTATCTGTTGTCCTTGATGTTCGTCTTAC
>JAXGGA010009622.1:0-50609 GCA_038373865.1 Uloborus plumipes
ATTATAGGTTGACTGTAGCTGAGAGTTATTTTCAACAATGCGTACTGCATTGTTGCAATATTATTAGCTTCAACAAGCATGAATTTGCAACAAAGCAAGACGTTTTCTTCGGAAATTTTTTTTTTGCTTGACTGGCGAACTTAAAGGTGAAAGAAATTTTTAATTATCATGATTTTTTATGCGACGTCAGATTAAGTGCATATATTCGCGCATGTATTTCGAATTAACTAAAAATTAACGGCAGAAGGATGGAATTTTGTACGTAGACTTTGAAAGGAGTCTAGTTGTGGCATAAAAATTTTGGCAGGCTAATCTTTGAGCAATACAAAGAGAACCGCCGATTCAACCAAATCATAAATGTTGCAGATGTTGGCGTAAACACAACAAACTCTTCGTTAATTTTAGTTTTCAGCGATTCAGTATGCTTTATTCGCGCAAAAACATCGCTTACACGTGACAGACGACAATTATGCCAGGGCAAAAGAGTGGGGGAAGGGGGCAGAGGATTCAAGTAAAAAGATAAAGTTCGGAGGCAGTGGCTTATTCAGGGGGTGGGCTGATAGGTCTGCAGCCTCCTTCGCAATGATCAAAAAAAATTAAAACATTTTTTTTCTGAAATCGCGACATGAGAAAATTTTTTTGCACAGAAAAAAATAACTACTTCAAACAAACAAACAAACTTCAAAGAAAGAAAAGAAAAAAATAAATGCTTTTCGTTTTATTTGTCGATTTTACTGTTTGTCACGCTTATGACTATTTTACAATTCAATTTTGCACATTTTTATTGCAAATTTGTTTTAGAAACACCGATTAATGCTTGTCCATTCATCTGATTCTGTTGAACATATTTCAACACGTGTAATTGAAACAAACCATTAGGAAAAATAGTAACATAAATCGCCAAATTAATGTTATTAAAGCACAAATTCGCCAAAATATTGAATGCACTTATTGGGAAACATACTTTAATTAAGAGAACTTTTTACAGTTTAATTTATTTTTTCCTGTTTTTGTTTAAACGTTTTACCTCTCGGCCACAACAATAATTATAATGATTAAAAAAATTAATGATGCATTTTCCTCATCTTAAATTAACATTGATATCAGAAATTCAAAAAATTTTCTTTTCTTAGCTACATTTTATGAGGCGTCCTGCCCTCTTCTCTCTGTCTCGGCTCAGCTACCCCCCCCTGCCCCCGGAAATGATTTGTCCGTAAACTGTAAAAAATGAATGTTGTTTTTACAGTATGATACAGCTATTAGTACAGTAATTTTACTGTAATAAACAGTAAAACTGCTAATTTTACTGTAGTAAACTGTAAAATTGCTAGTTTCACAGTTTACCGTGCATTTTAGTTTTAAACTGGAACCTCTGCTGCCAGTATTATACTGTTGTTATTACATTATAATGCAGCTAATTTGATGGTTATAAACTGTAGCATTAATAAACTGTAAAATAGCTAGTTATACAGTTCATTACTGAGATTTTACAGTTTTAAACTGAAACCTCAGTTTCAGTATTAATTTTACTGTAAAAACAACTTCTTTTTTGCAGTGTATATGCCACTGTTTGGAGGAGAAAAGAACCTCTAACAGCCATTTCAAAAAGGAAATTTTATTAAAAAGAACATATTTACGTTCTAGCTGTCGATCTGTTTTGTTTTGTGAGCTATTCCCCTACGATTTCAAGGGAGCTAGACACTTCCATACATTGCATACCAGTTTTATTTAAATAAAACGGAGAGAGGAGAAAAACCCGCAGTCTGTCGAAGGGAAAAGTAGGTCCAGCAAAACCGTTTTGTAGGCCGCGGGTACAAGATTTATGGCAGCAGTTTCTTATCGTGCGCCCACCGAGGGGCAGGAAAGGATCCATTCAGAATTTTAAACTGGGCTCTTTAGCCGAAGGGAACTTCCTCGGCCGCAGAAAATCGATGCAAATCTCATCCGCTTATCTGAGAATTCCTCGAAACACTTCCGAGGGGGGGGGGGGAATTTTCATTCTTTTCTTACCTGCTCCTTCTTCTTCTTCGCTCAAATGACATTACGAAAGGAAAAAAAAGAGATACAAAGTAGTTCGCCACTGTCGTAATCTTTTTAATGATTGATCAGACTCTTTTTGTACTTTCACGAAAAAAGGCGGGAGAGCGAACATTTTACGAAGAACGAAAAAGGAAAAGGTTAACAGAAAGAATGAACAAGAACTGCAAAGTAAAACTGGAGAACAATGGAAACATACGGCGGCAAAGTTTAGCATGTAAAAATTAAAAGCAATTAAATGCTTAGATGAAACTATTAAAAGAGAAAAGATTTTAATAAATATTGGTAAAGATTCATAATGGTGGAAAGAAACAAGGGCACTTTGACTACATTATGACGGGAGAAGATAAAAAAATTACTGTTTTTTTTTTTAAATATAAAATTAATTATAATGAACGAGCATTCACACTGTCATCGTGCTTCATAGTAATAGTAGCAGCACATCACTAAATAATAACAACTCCAGAAAAAAGAATAGCAGCTTTTCTTCAAATTCACGCACCTTTTACGTTGAAGACTATTGCCTTTATTTTCAATAATATATGTATGCAATCAAACTGTATCTAATATATTTCATCTCTCGTAACCCTATTTCACATATGTTTCAGCCAAAAAACTTTTAGAGGAAAAGGCGTGTTAGAATGTTCAACATTTTTCTTTCATCGAGCCAATATGGCGCCAACTTCGTCATACACATAAGTCCTTAATAAGTGTTGTGTTTATTTCATTAATTAAATTTCACAAAAAAAGGTAATAAACCAATTTTTTGAAATATTGCCTTTATTTTCAATAATATATGTATGCAATCAAACTCTATCTAATATCTTTCATCTCTCGTAACCCTATTTCACATATGTTTCAGCCAAAAAACTTTTAGAGGAAAAGGCGTGTTCAACATTTTTCTTTCATCGAGCCAATATGGCGCCAACTTCGTCATACACATAAGTCCTTAATAAGTGTTGTGTTTATTTCATTAATTAAATTTCACAAAAAAGGTAATAAACCAATTTTTTGAAATATTTTACTCCTCTTGCCAAGAAATGAAAAATTTACGAAGTAGATAGCGCAAGTCGATCGTACTGACAAATTAGCAACGTCCGCAAAAAGCAACTCTGTAAAACGCGTTTCACTGCCAGCTGAAGTCTAATGCAGGTAAAACAGCCGCAATTCCTCGATGCAGCATCGCGCTAAAAATGTTTCGTACTGTAAAAATGGATGTTGTTTTTACAGCATAATACAGCTAATTTTACTGTAACAAACTGTACAAATTGCTAATTTTGCAGCAATAAACTGTAAAATTGCTAATTTTACACGAAATGTAAAATTGCTGCTTTACAGTAATAAACCGTAAAATTGCTCATTTTACAGTTTATTGCTGTGTCTTTTACAGTTTTAAACTGGAAATTCTGCTGCCAGCATTATATTGTTGATTTTACAGTATAATACAGCTAATTTTGTGGTAATAAACTGTAAATTGCTTCTTTACCGCAATAAACTAAAATTGCTAATTTTACAGTTTATTAGTGTGCATTTTAGTTTTAAACTGGAACCTCTGCTGCCAGTATTATACTGGAAAAACAACGATTTTTTTGCAGTGAAGTACTTGAAAACTAACTTTTCGTAACAGAATGACAATTTTTACTCGCGGGGAAGGGGTAGAAAGCTCTAGATTAGCGGTCAGTAGCAGTCGTTATCGGGCGACTATTTCATTGAATTTTGCAACCAGAAACTAAGTAACAGTCGCCAAAAGAGTTTCTTTATTTTGGCGTAAGAAACTCATAGCTCTCTTAATAAATTAAGAGTTTCTTTATTTATTAAGAGAGCCATGAGTTTCTTTATTTGTAAAAAAAAATACACATTTGTTAAATATTTTCGTTTGTTGTACGCTTGTATCTCAAAATTAAAAAGTTATACTCATTGAAATTTTGTTTGCGGCCACCAAAATTGCCAGAATCGGCGACCATTTTTTTGAGCGTAGTGGCTATTATTGAGCTAATATTTAGAAAAGTGCCAATTTGAGTCCCAAGTGAATTTTCACCAGTATTTCAATAACTAGTTAAAAAAATAATTTTCCCCAGAAAGAAGATAAGTTTTTCTTTCATTTCATCTAATAACATCAGAAAAAAAAAATTTTTTTTTCATCAGAAAATATTGTGTTTATACATCAAAAATCAGATCGGTAACGTGTCCCAAGTAGCAAAGCTTAGCGTGCAAACAGGTCATGCGCACTTTCTAACTTCCTAAAAAAACGCACTTGCACAAAAAACGATTCTATTTTTACCCCTTTGTTAATATTTTACTTCATTTTTGTTTTAATCGATTTCTGATTTTCTAGCTGATGCGAAATAAGCGTGTCCCAAGTTCCGCCGTCAGAGTGGTAACAATAACTTCCGATCTATGTTTAGGCTCCCAAAATCATTTCCTGCACCTATACCACGTGATACTGAGTACCTGGTGGAAAGTTTTATCGAATTGTAATTAAAAATTTGCATTTCTGCATCTAAAATTGTAGGTAAGATTTTTTAAGTGATTTTATAAAATGTGTGTCATTTGAGTCATCAGATCGGTAACACGCTCTAAAATGCGCAGTTTTTATTATTTTAAAAATTATTTTATATATAAGTATAGTCCTTTGTTACAAGTGAAAAAACCACGTGTTTGATTTTGGTTTAGTGCGATCGACTCGGAAATAAAAAAAAAAACTTTGTCAGTTTGTCAGATCGGTAACAGTCAGAGCGGTAACATTGAAAAACAGCAAATATGTTACAGAACTAACTCACACGTTTCAGAATGATAAAAAGCAAAAATCATACTTTAGCCATATATATTGAATATTTTTGTTCTTAAAAAATGAAAAGCAATAAGTTTTAGTACAATTGCTTCATTTGTGGTTTGTATGACCTAACAATAGAAGTTAGTAAAATAAGAAAAATTGACACTGCAGAAATTAAGTTAATTAATTATTATTATTTTAATTAATTAATTAATTTATTTTTTTGTGCCTCAATTTCTTATAACTTCGCTAAATAACTAGATAATAACTAGCATGCTAAATTTGAATTTCTGATCAAGAAATTAAATTTTTCCTGCAACTAATTAAAGAAAAGCAAGCAGCAGAGTTGTGTGTTGAAAAAGTTGAAGTTGTGTGTTGTTTTAAAACAAAACAAATGTTTTATTAGCTTGGATTTGGTAATCTCATAATTTATTTTATCTAAAAACCTTATCGCTCATTTTTATTTCCAAGAAATGCTTTTTCATAATGAAATTTGATTTTTTAGCCTAATATATATATTTTAATATAATTATCTTAATTCTATGTTAAAAATGCAAGGAAATGATATCATATTTAGAGATGTTAACGAAGACTGATAGCATAAACTCAAATATGTAGCTCATATTAACATCAGATCTGTAACATTCATCAGATCTGTAACGGCTTAAAAGTGAGTAATCTAAGGAGGGGGTAAATAACTTCCTTGACCTCCCCCCTTTTATTTTCTTGCATTTAGACCCACTTTAGACTTAAAATCCAATATTAGTTTTTTTCTGCAAAAAAATTTTTTTTTCAGAAAACTCCAACTTTAAATTGGCACTTTTCTAAATATTGGCTCTATTCCCAGCATTTTTTTTTTTTTTGGGGGGGGGGGGGGCGAGTACATAAAAGAGCACCAGCCACGCTGTTTTGTTTATAAAACAGAAAAATCAGTGTTCGTAGCTTTAACAATTGTATTAAAAACCACTTTGAATCAAAAAATGCTTTTTTCGCAACGATTGCATCAACAGAAAATATGTCAAAAGTTGAGTCATAACAAAATTACGCTTTCCATAACAGCATTAAAAGTTTTCATCAATTTATCAACAAGCGAGTCGGAAAGATTTCCTAAACAAATTTTCCAAAATAACAAGACATCACAAGAAAAAGAAATAAACCTAAAAGTATATTTCCTGACATAATTAAGCAAAAAAGAAACATCCGCTATAAGCATTAAAGCAGTGAGCAGAAACTAATCAAAACTTTAAACATTTCTTCCTTTCAAACTTCGTCTTTCGTGCAACATTTTGAACTTGACGCTCGGTTTAAAATTCCCGAGAAAACCAAACATGTGCAAACATTTCTAGGTTGTCCAAGATTTGTTTTATTTAAGCGGTTTAAATTCGAACAGTTTGTTTTCCTTGTCTGCAAAACATTTTTCGCTGCTTTAGTAATGTATGTATACTGTCAACTTTCTCATGAAATGCAGGTTTTTCTTTTCTTTTTTTCCTCTCTCTCTTTTTTATAGCCCTCGGGGAAAATATGTTTACTTTGGATTTTTCAGAGAAAAAACATGACTAGTTTTTCTTCAAAAATGGGCGAGGGGATTGTTCCAAAATTCAGAGCTCACTCTTCGTATTTTCATATGCATTCTTTTTCCCGTAAACACACCTTTTCACAAAATTATATTTAGACAAATGTTTACCTGACAAAACGGTCATTTTATGTTCTTTTCTAAAATTTTTTTGAGTTTATGGATGCACTCAGGGGTGATTGTGAGTTCATGAAAAAATACCTGAAAGTTTTGAAGAGAAGTGTGTGTGTGGGGGGGGGGGGTGCTTTTTTCAAAAAACCAAGGCTCCTATTATTTAAGCACACCTAATTTTATAATTATATATCTTTAATAATAAATTGGCTTTCATAAACAAACAAGACACATTTCATACATTCGAATAGTTTCAAATAGTTTCTAGTTAAAAACAATAGAATGGCATCTTAACATTATTGCTGGATGAATATTATTAGTAATTATCGCAAAATCACCGAAAATTCGGAAGAAAAAAAATACCGAAGGTGGGAAGACAAAAGCATAATTAAAAATATTTTATTTCCGGTATTTTCGACCATGAAAATACCAGAATCGATCATGAAAATACCGGAAATCCGGTAAAATACCGGAACACAATCATCCCTGAATGCACTGTCTGTGCATCCATAAGCTCAAAATTTTCTTTTTGTATTGAAGAAGGCGTTCCTTGTAACGCCGAAACACGTGTCTGCAGTATCCCTACTTATTTGTGCCGCCTTAACGTTGTAATTTTTTTTGCTCCAAATAAGTTGGATTAAAAAATAACCAAAAATGATGCATTAACATTTGATGCATTTTTTTTTCTCCTAATACTTTTTTTTAAATTTTTTCCCTTTAAATTGATTTATTCATTGTACTGTATATTTTTAGAGCTTCTGTCTGGTTTTCAAAACTTAACAACTTTGAATTACGAATATAAAAAATCCCAAACTAAATTAGGTGTCAAATATGTTAAAATCAAAGGTACTGAGGGGAGGAGGGATGCCTTGCGTGCATGTTAACAATAACTTTTTTATTTTCTAAACGTGTTTTCTTTTTGATTATTGGTAAGCCTTTTTCGTTTTCAACTATTTTTCCCGTTTCATTAGAATAGCACCGCAGACCCCCTAGCATGAGCCCGCAGATCACACATTGCAAAACTCTGCCCTAAACAATATTGGCTGATCATTCACTGTTGACTGAAACAGCCACTGAGGATTCGCGAAAGCGAAACTACTTGGCGTGAGGATATTTTCAAAAATGCACTGCAAAAAGCAGCCAAAAAGAGCACAACGCAATTGGAACAAATTACATCGTTCTCTCTGGGGTATCCCGTGAGTCCCGGAACAGAGTCGGAAGTGAAGTGAAGAGCGAATACCGATCGGGACAAGAATATCGCATTAAAGTGGGAGAAAACCCGGTTCACAGCTTTATAAGGAGGAGAGGTAAAAAGCTTTTACTTCGGTTTTTCGGGCACCGACAAAAAAGGAAGAAGTGGAGGTGGGGGGCATCGTTTATTTTACTTAATGTTGAAAGTGATTTAACTGAGGAAAATTTTCGGCAGAAAATGGCCCCGCGAACGACTCGGATGGATCTGGGAACTGACACGAATTTCCAATCTGGGTACGAGGAGAGATCTACTTTAGTAAATGACGCCACAATGGAAAATGTTTTTTGCCTTTATTTATTTTTATTTCTGTGTTTGTGATTTCATAGTATATATAGTAACAATACTAAGATTGAAGGTATAAAAAAAAAACTTTCCCAACCTTTTTTGACTTACCTACCACTTGGTTGTACATTGAGCTAAATTGTACTACTTCGTATGAAAGATTGTAAATTTTGTGAAATATTTTATTGAGAATGTGTTACATTTGTATGCGAATCGTATAAGGAGACAAATTCTATATTTATGCACGCCTAAACGTCATACCGGGTTACCAGCTCACTGAAATTATAAACTCATTGCAACACGCACTTTGTTTGCTTTAAGTTTCATATTTATCTAGTATTTTTTCATTTTATGTTACTTAATAAAAGCACGAAATTAGATACAAAAAAAAAAAAAAAAAAAACAATTTCTTCTCGTATCATCTCTACTAATAATAAAGCTGAAAGTTTGTCTTTCTGTCCTTCTGTCTTTCCGTCTGTCTGTTACGCGCGTAGCGCCAAAACCGTTCGGTCGATTTTCATGCCACTTGGTACAAAATTAGTTTGTAGCATGTAGTTTTGCACCTCGAAGCGATTTTTCGAAAATTCCATTTCGTTCTTTTTCTATTCGAATTCTTAGCGGAAATTCGATAAAATAGGGAAGAAATATTTCACACAAATTTTCAAGTCTTATGTCATTTGAAAGCTTGAAATTTTCTGCACAAAATGAAGTTTTTTCGAAGTTTCTACGATCATCAGGAGAGCTGTAACAACTGTTTTTAGAATCCCGAAATTCAAGGCTTACCTTCAGTAAAGCAAGCCAAACGATTCTAAAATGATTGAGCTCTGGAATAAAATTTGTTTGAAAAGAGAGATAAAATGAATTATTTTATCAACGGAAATCAACTTTTTATGTTGTTACTATGGTTACGTGTTCATACTTATTTTTGTTTCGTTCTTTTTCCAGGGTTGCCAGACGTAGTAATTTTGATTCTACGGTAGTATTTTTTCGGCCCAAATAAGGAGCATAGTATTTTTCTGGCAACCCTGTTTCCAATATACTAATGACTTAATTAAAAGACTTGGCGGATTTTTTTTTTTTTTTTCATTTTCATAGATTTCGCATTTCAGCAACATTGATTTTGGCAACGTTTGGAAATAGTAGTATTTTGTAATATTTTTTTTAGAGGAGGCACAGTATTTTTTTGTTCCAATTCTCTGGCAACCCTGTCTTTTTTCCGGTGAAGATGCTTTGGGACCCTGCTTGGCGCGTTTTCAAAAAGTCAACTACGCAAAATAGCTAGGATTACCACGCTTGGCGCGCCTATCGTTCATTTAGCGAGAAAAGGGTACCTAAAGCACAGATTAACGAAATATCGTATCAATTGCCATATTGCATCGTTTTTTTAAGTGTTTCATTTCGGAAAATGTATTGTTTTGTTTTTTAAGCTAGGAAAGAAAACTTTCTTCTTCTTTTAAACTTTGGTAAGATTTCTGTTGGTTTCTGTTATCAACAAAATTGTTCTTATTTTCTCTTTTAGCTTATTTTTCTCCATCTCCCTTGGGGTTGCATTCGAATGTTCCAAGAGGGTGTTTTACCCCATTTATCGGGTAAATCAGTGTTTTCAATGCAAGGTGATATGAATTGGTTAACAAAAGTGATATGAATTGGCGCGACCACTTGGCGATATATCGCCAAGCTTTTGATCGCTAAGTATTTGACGCCAAATTGGCGAAAAAAAAATTTTTTTTTTTTCATTTGGGTTCAATTTGGCGCTTATGGCGATATTTTGCGAAAAATCCACTGAATGATGTTAAAATCGACGATATTTAGGAGATTAATCATTGTAAAACATTTTTTTTGCATTATTTCGTAGCAAACTAGGGATACAAATGTTTGAATTGTTATCTTGCTCACTCCAAGCACTATTTTAGCACTTAAGGCATCGACTAAGAAATTTACACGTAAAATTAAGTAGTGTGGGGTCCATATCAGATCTTTATATCACTTTAAAGGAATTATAGTTGAATAAAACTAAAATAGAGCATTTTTTCTGCTATATCAATTATTTTACAAATGCACTTTTAATTTTATACCACGGACAAAGCCGTGCGGGTAACGCTAGTAATCAAATATTTATTTATATTAAATAAATTTAGTAAGATCATAGTTCTTGGTTCAAAGAACATTATGCTTCGAAACTTGCTGAATGCTAACGGCTAAATTCAAATGCGATCAATTCAAATAAACTATATATCGATCGCCGGATTTTCTATCATTGACGGTACAAATTCACATCTTTACTGCAGAATATTATTAAGTAAAATATTTTCATGATTTATATGAAAAAAAAAATCCATAATATTTTATTTATTATATATTTTATTTTTATGTCCGCTATTAGTCATTTTTCACATACCACCAACTAGCAACTAGCGTACCACAGGGGTGCAGAAAATGTTTTCGCATCCAACATTTCCCCCAATCCGTGCGAAAATTTCCTTAAAATTTAACGATACATATAAGCTTAGAGAAAAATTAATTTTGCATCACTACAGACGTACCACAGTAAAATATATTTCATTTAATTACAATTTGTGTCTCCATAAGCTAAGTTATATACATAATACTTATCAATAAAAGCACATTAACTAAGAAATGTTTTATTTACCTTTATCAATTGAGAAAAGGTAATCTTTCATTGTCTTTGCGGATGTTGTCTACGACTTAAGATGTTTTGTATATTTTAAGTCTGTTTTTTGACGAGAGCCTAGTGAAATGGTAGGCATCACCATGGAAATGCTTATTGAGGGATTCTTTTAATAGTCCTGTTGCCTTATGAACTGGAGGTCCATTCCATGAAATGAATACTTCTTGAAAAGGCACCCCAGTAACGATCTGTGTTTACTAAACTTCTAATGGAAAAGCGGAAAATGATCTGCGAGTCATTTTAAAAAGAAGAAATAATTATAATTCGGAAAAGAGGTTTCCCGATTCACATTCTATTTTTCGTACAAAAATTTCCCCCAAAAGACCAAAATTTCCCCCGATCCAGGATCGCCGGATCGGACATATTCTGCGCCCCTGGCGTACCATACGTTGGAAAACGTGGGCTTCGTGACTGAAATTAGTAAATCTATAAATACTCTGTTTGTACAGGTGGAAAAAAAAACACGGAACATTTCAGGAGCATAGAGCGACACATGAGTGAACACATTTAGTCTATCTTACTGATTAGTTGGCAACTTCTGCGAATAAAGAAACTCTGTAAAACGAGTTTCCCTGTCAGTGTAAATCCAATGCAGGCAAAAACACCATGAACGATGATGCTGTTGCCACTTCCTCGCTAACAGTAACATGGGAACAAAATTATTCTCGTACTTGGAAAACTAGATTTTTCCAAATTAGATTATTTTTTATGAGTGCACGAAAAAAAACCCTCTTTACTACTTTTAGGGAAGATTGGGAAAGACGCCGTAGTAGTACCCACGTTAATTTATATAAAATAGTGTTCATTGGTTTTATTTTAAAAAATCTAATTTATCCACAAAATATGGACTTTTGTAGTTGGTAAAAAAGTAGTTTTCACTTTGAAGACATATTTTTACCACCGAAAATTTATGATTACTAATCCCTTCCATTTCGGCATCTTCCCCATTCTGGAAGATGTCCTATATGAGTATTATTGCTCCAACTACTGTATGCAATATATTTTATCGATTACATTTATCAAATATATTACGCATACATGCAAAAAATTAATAACATATTCTGTCAGTAATAAAAGAGGTTATAACACTCTACAAAAACAACAAACAAAAGTTCAATGAACGTATTTTTTAATTTAAAGACGCAAGCAGACAAAAAACGAAATTACAAATGTGTAAGATTATTGACAAATTAAAAAAAAAAACCGGGTCGCAACTTTCGGTGACTGGTGCTTCATGTTTTGGTCGCCATTCTCAGTGAAATGGTCACCCGTTGGCTACTGGCGACCGCTAACCTAAAGCTTTACTGTGTTCCCGAGTTTGAGCAGAAAATGATGCATCAGCATAAAACGAGCTAGAAACGACCGCCAACTGGCGGCAAAATCCCGTCCCCTGCTTTCCAGAACGCGTAAAAGGAGTACCAGCAACTCTAAACAATGACGAAGAGTGCGAGTTAATGAAACTCCACTCGGAGACGAGGATGAATCTCTTCCGCGGAGAACATAACTCAATCCACCAACTTTCCTTCCCATCGGCCGTCTGTTGAGCGTCTTTAGAACTTCCCCCCGATTGGCGGAGACAACAAAGAACGTGGAGGAATTGAGCAAAGTGCCTTCTAAACCCTCTATTCGCGTATAAGAAACGATTCTCACAGACAATAGAAACAGCTGCAAGATAAGAAGGCAGGCATTATGATGTCGTCTTATTTTTAGCTTTTCTTGCACACAATAGGTAAATTTTGCAGCTCGAAAGACTTTTGGAGAGAGACAAAGACAATTGAAAAGAGAAAGTTATTAAAAATAACATTATGCAAGTTTTATGGAAAAATACCAAACACTGACGTGCATCAACTTTTAGAAAATACAACAATAAAGTGTTGCAACAGGAGGTTGCAATAGGTTTTTTTGGTGTTGAAATGCATCTAATACCTCAAGCATGCTTTTTGATTGCAACAAGAAAAGAATTTTTTTTTAATAAATTCTCCTTCTCTTCTGAATTAATAGCTACGTTTGAATAAGTGTGTGCTAAATGATGAAACTGATGATTTTATGACTTCATTTTTAAGAATTCTTCAGAGATTTCAGGGTGCTATGATATCAACTAAGAGTTACTTAGCAAGCATTCCCTCCCTAAATTAGAACCAAATTAGTTTCGAAAATTCGGAGCTTGAACACGCGCGACGCACTCCCCATTTCGTAAAGACTCTGTTACCAGAAATAGGATTGGAAAAATTTTCAGCAATATAATAAATGACAAAAACCTTACGATGCTATGAATTAAAACTGTGGAGTTTTTGAACATTTAGACATTTTATATTTCTAACTCGAAAGCGCACTCCCTTTTAAGCAAAAATATACTGTAATTCCTACTACTAAGATTTAAAATATTTGGGGGTTTATGACGAGATTTCAATCTTGAAAAACTCGACAAAGGAACTAATCATCAGACAAAACACGGCATACAGTCCTTCAATGCGGTAAAATATTTTAATGAAGAAAGGAAAATTTACAACAAATCAATAAATATGACGTGCAGAAAATCGAAAGCGCTGACGTGCAGAAAATCGACAGCACTCATGTCGTATGATTATGCGGCATGTAAGAGATCCCTCGAGTACTCATTTGGCATGCAGTACCTCTTGGCTAAATTAAATTCCTAGTGCAGTTTCGGATCGAACAGAGCCCAGGTGCCTCCATCTCGTGTGGAAACTGGGCGTCAAAATTCTCGTGGTAATGACATCCCGCCGATAGTGGTGCCACATGAAAGAATGGGTGCCGCTCTTGGGGAATGCACTAGGTCTGCAAATGGCAAGAAGCTAAAAACGCAGCCCCATTAAGAAAAATAAAATAAATATTATTCTTAAAATTAGTGTGAGCATTAACGCCAGAAAAAAACTTGGTTCTAATGAATCCAAATAAGGGAGATTTCATTGAATGATACTCATTTCATACTTTCACCATAGAGCGTTACAGATAAAATCCATCGAGGATATTTTAACACTGCAAAAAAGGAACTGTTGTTTTTACAGCATAATACTGGCAGCCAAGGTTCAAATTTAAAACTGTAAAATGCAGTAATAAACTGTAAAATTAGCAGTTTTACAGTTTATTGCCGTAAAATTTAGCTCTAGTATTATACTGTGAAAACAACAGTATAATACTGACAGCAGAGGTTCCAGTTTAAAACTGTAAAATGCACAATAATAAACTGTTAAATTAGCAAATTTATAGTTTAGAACTGTAAAAGTAGCAATTTTACAGTTTATTGCCGTAAAATTTAGCTGTATTATTACTGTAAAAACTTTCGTTTTTACAGTGAATGTACAGTAATAGTATTATTATTATTATGGCGTAATTGAATCGCTTTTATACTTAATTATAGAACATCTTTTTTATTACTGTTCTTTTCCCCTTTCTTTCTTTCTTTTTTTTTCTTTGGACGAAGATGACTGGGAAATCTAGATGTTCAGAAAAAGGGACAAACCAAACGATTTTTGTAGCTTAATTGGAAAAAAAAGTATGTTTCAAAACTAATTGAAAAATGAAATAAATAAACACGCTTAAAAACTGCTATTCTCTATCGACTGTTAGTTTTTTTGTCACGAGATGTACTCTTCAAACGGTGGTGGCTACATCTTCATGCTATAATACATTCTGATTCTGAAGCTTAATGAAAAATACCAAAACGTTAAAATAATTGTGAAATAAGAACAAGTTTTACTAAGTCTTTTGATTTGAGATAAATTATTTTTTTAAATATTATATTCTGCATGATTTTATCTTCGATACTGGATTTGGATCTTGAGATCTTAACCAGACTGCACCACATATCCTCTGCCATTTTATCCATTAATTCTGAGTACGGACCTCCACGGACCCCCTCCTGAAAATTACTAACTTTGCAGACGCCCCCCCCCCCTTCATCTCAAAAAAAAAAAAAAAAAAAACCTTGATTTGAAGCATTTAAATATTTCTTTTTTGTCTTCCAACATGTTTTTACATTTTTTTTTTGTGAAATTTTTTTTTGTTCATTCTTCTTTAAATTTTTTAGAGCTTTTGTCTTTTTTTCATTACTTAACATTATTATTTTGAGCTATGGAGGGACAAATCTATTCGAAACTCAATGAGGTGTCAAATATGCGTTGAAATTGAGGGTCCTGGGAGATGTGGGGGTGCTACGCTCTGCGTGTACTTAAACAATAATATTTTCAATCCCCATAATTGTGCGTCCGTTTCGAATAAAATTATTGTTACTCCCAATTCGAATTCAACTAGTTTTTACGTTTTAGCAGGAAAGCCCCGCGGACCACACTGTAAAAAATGAATGTTGTTTTTACAGTATAATACAGCTAATTTTATACAGTGAAACCTGTGTATAACGATACTGTACATAACGATAAACCTGCCTATTACGATATTTTAGTTTGGTCCCAGCCAACTTCCCATCTACTCTTGCTCGAACTGTCTATAATGATAATCTGTCTATAACGATATTTTTTCTCGGTCCCTTGAGTATCGTTATACACAGATTTCACTGTAGTAATAAACTGGAAAAATTGTTAATTTTACAGTTTATTCCCGTGCATTTTACAGTTTTAAACTGGAACCTGTATGCCAGTATTATACTGTTGTTTTTACAGTATAATACGGCTAACTTTACTTTAAGAAACTGTAAAATTGCTAGTTTTAGTTTATCACTATGTATTTTACAGTTTTAAACGGGAACTTCGGCTGTCAATATTATACTGTAAAAACAACAGTTCATTTTTTGCAGTGCACTGGAGATCCGCGGATCACACTTTGGGAAAATCTGCTTTAATTTATATAATATTTAAATGTTTTATAACTCCTCTTGCCAGAGATAGGCTTCTTTGATATGAATGGAAATGAATCTTTAATGGGATGGCGACATTTGCTCATAAAAGCGAAAGACCGCCAAGACACAGCTATGGCATGGATTAATTGTCACGGCGTTTAGATTATCGGAACAATTCTATAGTCCCATCCATCAAATATTAGTATACATCAATCACAAATCCTCAGAAATTAAATCGTTTTATCCATAACCAGACAGCTTGAGACAAATAGTCGCTCTATTAGCGTGAAAGTGGTACCCCGGGGCGTGTTTAAGGCCAGTCATGGTTCAAAGATGTCCATTAGCGAATCTTGTCTCGCAAGGTGTCTATAAAGATGATAATTGGATAGGTTTCTGGCTGGATGATTTTATAGTAAGGGAGGAGAATTGCAGTACAATGTCCCTTCGCGACTTGTTTACATTGTGTCTTGGCGAAAAGAAATATATCGTTGATTTCACCGCCACATTTGCTCGTTATTTTACATTCTAATGAAACTGTTATTTTTTTAAAATTACACGATGCATTTATTTAACGAACTACTTTACATTTCATGGTGTTTTTTTGTTATTTCGATATAGTTGGCTAATTATTTTACATTTTTAGTAAAGCTTTTAATGTCTTTGAGTGGCTTGTTTCATTTTTTAACGGATTAATTTAATTGATTGCTTCTTTATTGGCGGGTTTTTAGATTTAATGAGGCCTTTAACCTTGGTTTTTATCTATAGAAGTGTAGAGAACCAGATATTGCGAAAAACTTGATCTGAAAACTAGCCAGCTAATAAGTTTAGCGATTCAGTTGCACTACAGATTGGTACTAGCTTCAAGACCAACACCCGATCAATATCGTAGAAATATATTCAAGTAAAAAAAAAAAAAAAAAAAAAGCAGTTACGGAAACCACAATCGCAAAACAAATTCAAAAGCACTATAGACAGAAAACAAAAAGAAATTAACTCGGGGCAGTCGAAAAGGATTTTTCGGCTGTTTATATGTTGGTAGGTACATATGCATGTGTTGACACGTCGAAAACACTAATCAACATTCAATCGGGGTACGGGGGTGAGCTAAATCAAAATTTAGACCGAAATCTGAGTGATTTTTACTTCCTTTTACGTAGTAAAGGAAGTATTGTGATCACGAAAAAAATTTCACTCAAATTTCGGTCTAAATTTTGACTTTGCTCACCCCTGAATGAATGTCGTGTAGTTTTTTCGACCTGTCAGCACGTGCATATGTACCTAACAACATACAAACAGCCGAAAAATCAATTTCGACCACCCCCGAGTAAATTACGACGAGTTTTCTCGTGACGTCTGTATGTACGTGTGTGCGTATGTGGGTCGCATAACTCAAAAACTATATGCCGTAGAAGCTTCTAGCTTGGTATGTAGGCTCTGAGGATGGTCTAGTTGTGCACCTCCCCTTGTGGTTGCATTTGAATGTTCCCAAGGGGGTGTTTTACCCCTTTTTAGGGGTAAATAAGTGTTAATTTCAATGCAGACGCAAGTGATATGAATTGGCTCGACCATTTGGCGATATGTTGCCAAGCTTTAGGTCGCCAAGTGTTTGACGCCAACTTGGCGACATATCGCCAAGTTGGCGACAAATTTGGCGAAATTTTTTTTTTTTTTGAATTTGGGTTCAACTTGGCGCTATTGGCGTTATTTTGCGAAAAATTCACTAAATGATATTAAAATCAGCAATATTTAGAAAAGTAACCATTGTAAAATATTTTTTGCATTGTTTCGTGGTAGATTAGGGAAGTAAATATTTGAATTGTTACCTTGCTCACTCCAAGCACTTTTTTAACACTTAAGGCAACTACTAAGAAATTTGCACGTAAAAGGAAGTAGTGTGGGGTCCATACCAGATTTTTTTTTTTGTGATCACAATACTTCCTTTACTAAGCAAAAGGAAGTAAAAAAGAAACATAAGGCTACATAACTGTATGCCAGATCATCCATTTTGAATCCAGGGCAAAGAAAAAGTAAAAGTGGAGAAATTCAATCGAAAGAAAGAGGTAAAAACTTGCTACATACTACACTAATAATAAGCGACTCAATCCAATTACCTTGATCCCAGAAAGAGAGAGAACTCCATCAACTGGAACGAACAATCTCAAAAAATAAGGAAAAAAAAAAAAAAAAACCTACGATTGAGGAAAAAAAAGTTTTCTCGATAAACCAAGTGAATGAGACACTCGGTTTTCACTTTTTACTTCACTATGCATTACATTAAGAGAATCGATTTTTCTTAATGCAAGCGCCCACGTTTATCGGCATGAAGGATGTGAATCATAACGTAGCGAAATTTCTTTAAGTAGGTGAAACAATGTTTTTTACAAAAAATATTTTTTATGATAAAAAGATATTAAAACACGTAACAACAGTAAAATATTGTATCTTACTAAATGATATAATCAAATACATACATAAATTTCCATTAGTTTTTTTGCATGAAGTACCTAATTACATGTTCAACACTTTCAAATATTATTTTAAACCATTTGGTAGTCTGCACTTTGACACTTACTAAAGCACTTTTTCATTTTCAGGTTTTCACAAAATTGTCCAAAACTCGCATTTGGTACACATCATTAAAAAAAACTTGGGAGGATTTTTATGGGTCTGTTTCAGTTTCATTTTTCCTTTTTCTTCGATTGGTTAGAACATGTTCAACCAGTGAACAAACACAGCAATTCCTATTAGTTTATGAACGAGTACGATTTTTGTCCGTTTTTTTTTTCTTAACTCGACATGAAGGTATACACCTCATATTCAAAATATTAGAATAATTGAGAAAAAGTGATAAAACGGGAATAATGTTCCACTTATTTATTTTTTATACTAAGTTATTGCAATTAAATTGCTTATAAATGAAATCTGGAATGCTTATATAATATTTTAACGTAAGCAATATGTAAATATGTATTATTATAATAATAAATTAGATACTGCAATAGACTTTTGAAAAAAAATCAAAATATTAGAATAAAATTAACATTGGTTCAAAATATTAGAATATTTTATTTTATGCAAAATATTATTGTATGAACATGAAGTAAATGGCAGTTAATACTTTGTAGCATCCCCTTTAGCTTTAACAACACCGTTCAATCGATTTGAAATGCTACAAACAAGTTGCTTACAAACATTTCGATCAATATGAGACTGAATAGACTTTTTACGTGCCACTAACTCAGTTTTATTTGAAGGAGGATTTTCTCGGAGTTTTTTCTTCATTATATACCACAAGGTTTCGATGGGATTAAGGTCTAGTGACTTCGGTGGCCAAGGAAGTACCTTAATGTTGCCCTGATTGAACCAATTCTTAGTCGACACTGAAGTCTGAGATGAAGCTAAATCTCGTTGAAAGATGAAATCATCTTGAAACAAATCTTCTGACGAAGGACTCGTGTAATATTCCAATATTTCTTGATATATCTGAGAATTAACCTTTTCGTAGACGACGCATAATTTTCCAGGTCCTTTTGTGCTCATGCAACCCCAAGTCATCTCACTAGCCACACTAGCAGCAAATTTCACCGGGCGTTTCAGACATTCTTTATCAAATGACTTCTTGCTGCATTCTCCAAACTCCAATACCTTGATGGCCATATGAAACACAAAGCATACTTTTATCACTGAATATTATTTTTTTTCCAATCGTCTTCGCTCCATAAATGTCTTGATTTACACCGATTCAATCTTGTACGTTTTTGTTTCACAATCATGAGAGGTTTTGTTTTTGGTACACGCTATTCAAACTTAAATTTATGAAGAGGTCTTAATGTTGTCGACATAGAAACCTCAATTCCTCCACCTTTCCATTTTCGGTGCAAGAATTTCACACTTTTGAAAAGGTTTTTCTTAACAATACCTTTCAGTTTCTTCTCATCTCTAGGAGATGATTTTGGTTTTCTGCAGCCATTTTGGCGATTAATTTCAAAATTTCTATTGTTCAAGTACTGTGTTAGTATATTGCTATCGCTTGATTGCGAACAGCGTAAATAATTTGCAATATCATTTTGATTTTTAAAGTGCTGGTACAAATCCCTTATAAACAGTTTAATCGATTCAGGAATATCCCTCACACGACTCGTTTCAAGATCAAAAATTAAACAAACTGCAAAGAGATCTCTAATCTTAATACTATTATAAATGCGAAAGTTTGGATGTTTGGATGTTTGTTCCTCTTTCACGCAAAAACTACTGAACGGATTTTAATGAAACTTTTACCATAATGTGGCTTATGCATCAGAATAACATATAGGCTATAATTTATAACGATATTCGAAAAAGTTCGATTGGTAGCGCTTTTTCATTCCAATTTAAGGTACATTTTTCGCATAAATCCGCGAAGGCTTCTAGGAAACTAATTCAGTATTTAGTGCCATCATCTCAACTCTCTGTCGATAGGTAGAATTGCGTGTATCATTTCCGCCTTTCGCATTAAATGTTCAAGGTTTTTCTCAAGTCAAATCAAAAAGTAATTTTTTTCCAGCTTCATGGGTAATATAAAGGCTTTTACATAGACATTGGAAACGAATGCGCGTCAGCAGGCAAACGAGCTTTTACTATGGTTTGTATTTTAAAACATTTTGTAGTCTCAGTTGTAAGTAGAATATTTATCATTAAGACAATGTGTTTTCTATTGTGCTTTGAAACGTGCAAATATTATTTTGTAGAATAAATTGTACTCCTTTATTAGTAGATTGTTCACTGCATCAATTATTTTCTTGAGTTTTGTAAATATGTGTTTTAGAGTATCGGTAACGTAATCGCTTGAAGAGATTGGCAACTGGATTAGGTTCATTATTTTCCAATTTGATGAAGATTTAAATACAACTTAACGGTATTTCTTAAATATTTTTGCGTTGATTGGTCACTTTCTCTGGGTACTTACAATAGAGCAGTTTCTTAGTATCCGATTGAGCTGAAATTTTGCCAAATTTGCTGCAAGATTTCAATAACTGAGATTCTCCTCGATTTTTTCAACTGACGCCAGTTTTTGTGCCAAAGACTACGTAATAATACTTTACTTTTTACACGACATAACCAAAATAAAACAATTATTATCTGATATTTATCGACTGGCGGCAAAATCTCAATCATCGATATAATACTCCCACATTTGAAAAGTTGGAGTATTATATCGATGATTGAGATTTTGCCGCAGTCGATAAATATCAGATAACTAGCTGCCAGGGCAGCTAGATTAGCTTCCTGCGGCATGTTGATGCATAACGTCCCCCTTCTCTAACTTTTATCTCATTCTGAAGTTATATTATTTGATATAATTTAATGTTCATTCGATTTCAAGACATACCACGTACGTGGCCCGGCGTTGCACGGGCACTTCGTGCCTTGAAAGTAGTGAGAAAAATTTCAAGAAAGTACTCCCCGCCAAGGCGGCTCGCTAACAGGCGCTTCACGCCTTTACTTTTTTCCTATATAAAAAAATCCTTCGAATTATTGAGATGCTACGCGCCTTCAAGATGGTGAGGAGAGTTTCAGTAAGTTCAGCTCGCTCAAAGAAAAAAAGCAGACATAGACACTCAGTTTTTAATATAAGTAGATGGCTTTTCAACAAATGAAGGTTTCAAAATATTACAAGTAGCTAGCGATAAAAATTCTACGTAAGTGGTCCGCTTATGAGTTTCGTGTTTGATTTAGTTAAGCCTTCATTCAAAATTCTCATTATCATTGTTATCACCGTTTCATAGCAACGACGGTTTGCAAGAATGGATTTCATATTTAATCATTTATTAGGCTTAATCGCTTTAAATTTGACTACTTATTAATTGATATCTTCGCTAATTAAAATCGTATAATTATATCAATTGAAACTAAAGAAGCTTGAAAAATTACCTATCTATCGGTACCTGGTTCGACTTTCAGTTCATTGGCGTTCAGGAGAAAGAAGCGTGACATAGAAAGATAAAAAGAAAAATAGTTAGAAAGAAAGATAGTTAGAAAGAAAGATAGTGAGAAAGATACTCAGTTTTTAATATAAGTAGATAATTGTTTTATTTTGGTTATGTCGTGTAAAACGTAAAGTATTATTACGTATTTTTTTTCTTTTGTTTTCCCATTCCGTATGTATCCATTAAAAACCTTTTTAAAATTATGTCAAAAAGTAAAGTAATCCACATACTAAATTAATAAAACCCTTAAACAAGACTAAAATTACCATTAATTTGCATTTTTGCATAAATAATTGCTAAATGTTCCCTATTAATTTCGAAATCATTTAGGATAAAAACTTTTAACGTCATTTTATGGTCAGCAATAGTATCTCAACATTTGATTTCCATTTCTCTGTGACAAAAATTAGTGACATAACTAGCTGCCAGGGCAGCTAGATTAGCTTCCTGCGGCATGCTGATGCATAACGTCCCCCCTCTCTAACTTTTACCTCATTCTGAAATTATATTATTTGATATAATTTAATGTTCATTCGATTTCAAGACATACCACGCACGTGGCCCGGCGTTGCACGGGCACTTCGTGCCCTGAAAGTAGTGAGAAAAAAATTTAAAGAAACTACTCCCCGCCAAGGCGGCTCGCTTACAGGCGCTTCACGCCTTTACTTTTTTCCTATATAAAAAAAATCATTCGAATTATTGAGATGCTTCACGCCTTCAAGATGGTGAGGAAAGTTTCAGTAAGTTCAGCTCGCTCAAAGGAAAAAAGCAGACATAGACACTCAGTTTTTAATATAAGTAGATGGCTCTTCAACAAATAAATGTTTCAAAATATTACCAGTAGCTAGCGATAAAAATTCTACGTAAGTGGCCCGCTTATGAGTTTCGTGTTTGATTTAGTTAAGCCTTCATTCAAAATTCTCATTATCATTGTCATCACTGTTTCATAGCAACGGCGGTTTGCTAGAATGGATTTCATATTTAATCATTTATTAGGCTTAATCGCTTTAAACTTGACTACTTATTAATTGATATCTTCGCTAATTAAAATCGTATAATTATATCAATTGAAACTAAAGAAGCTTGAAAAATTACCTATCTATCGGTACCTGGTTCGACTTTCAGTTCATTGGCGTTCAGGAGAAAGAAGCGTGACATAGAAAGATAGTTAGAAAGAAAGATAGTTAGAAAGATACTCAGTTTTTAATATAAGTAGACTAGCTGCCAGGGCAGCTAGATTAGCTTCCTGCGGCATGTTGATGCATAACGTCCCCCCTCTCTAACTTTTACCTCATTCTGAAGTTTTATTTGATATAATTTAATGTTCATTCGATTTCAAGACGTACCACGAACGTGGCCCGGCGTTGCACGGGCACTGCGTGCCCTGAAAGTAGTGAGGAAAATGTCAAGAAACTACTCCCCGCCAAGGCGGCTCGCTAACAGGCGCTTCACGCCTTTACTTTTTTCCTGTATAAAAAAAATCATTCGAATTATTGAGATGCTTCGCGCCTTCAAGATGGTGAGGAAAGTTTCAGTAAGTTCAGCTCAGGCGCGGATCCAGAGTGGGGTCATGGGGATCATGACCCCCCCCCCCCTTAACCGACCAAATATAGCAAAAAATTGCATTTTTGGGACTTATTTTACGAAAAAACTGCCAAACCACCCCATTTTTGCACAAAAATTGCACTTTGACCCCCCCTTTCCGAAAATGACCCCCTCCTTAACCAGAAGCTGGATCCGCCCTTGGTTCAGCTCGCTCAAAGGAGAAAAAGCAGACATTGATACTCAGTTTTTAATATAAGTAGATGGCTCTTCAACAAATGAATGTTTCAAAATATTACAAGTAGCTAGCGATAAAAATACTATGTAAGTCGCCCGCTTATGAGTTTCGTGTTTGATTTAGTTAAGCCTTCATTCAAAATTCTCATTTTCATTTTTATTATTGTTTCATGGCATGGCAACCACGTTTTAAATTCTCATTTTCATTTTTATTATTGTTTCATGGCATGGCAACCACGTTTTGCAATGCAAGAATGGATTTCATATTTAATCATTTATTAGGCTTAATCGCTTTAAACTTGACTACTTATTAATTGATATCTTCGCTAATTAAAATCGTATAATTATATAGATTGAAACTAATGAAGCTTGAAAAATTACCTATCTATCGGTACCTGGTTCGACTTTCAGTTCATTGGCGTTCAGGAGAAAGAAGCGTGACATAGAAAGATAGTTAGAAAGAAAGATAGTTAGAAAGATACTCAGTTTTTAATATAAGTAGATAATCTCCATATATTATTTCTCTAAGCCGAATCCTATAACCCGGTCGAAACTCGCTCATTTCTTTATCGAATTGCATGAAAATTTATGATTTTGAAGCTTATCCCGCGGGCTATTGACGAAAATTAGACCCACCCTCTAAAAAGTGTCGGTTCGTTTTTTATTCGAACTTCAATTTTTGGGCACAAAATTGACTCTATCTAGCGAAATAATTGTCGTATCGTCTCCATTTTGATTTCATTCGAAAGATTAAAAAAAATGCGTTCTTTAGAACGTTTCTCCGCTAGCGCCGCGTAACGAGAATCTCGAAAATCCACGTTTAAGCGACTTATAAGCGATTGAAGTTTGAAAAAGTTAAATTTTTTGCTCAACTGTTAAAATCGTTACCATTGTTGTTCAAATCAATTTTAAATGCGACATTTCAAGCCAAGGCTTAGCTCGGTAAACCTTAGTTGTAACTTTTATTGTTTCAAAATACTATGGTAGTTTTGCGATAACGTTAGTATTTAGTTTAGTAGTAGCCTTGGGTATTTGATTTTAATATAGGGTATCACTTTTGTAGTAGTTGTAAAAGTGAACGTGTCTTTGATCTCTTTGAAAAGTTGTCAGAACGACGGCAGTTAATCTCGATGTGTGCAAACGTAGAAGATTTTACAATGCCAAGGAACAGGGTACCAACAGGCAGCAGGAAGGTGTCTACTACCTAGACAATATTAGACAATTCAACAATGCTTTGGTCTTCGCTTCGTCAAAGTGGACTCAGTTAACATTCCTGGCAGAGGTCCATATTATTTTAAACTACATGGTCAAGTGTACCATATGATTGGGAACTTGCAACCTCCGCCAGGGACTACACCAACTTACGCTGGACTTTTCTTTATAGATTTCGACACTGCGCTGCAACTTCGGGCAGATAATAAAGCCAATAAAAATTGTATTAAATTTTAAGTTTAGAGTTTTTTTTTTGCGGAATTCCGCACGGGTCACCTAGTATTTTCAATTTGTAAAAAAAAATGTCATTATTCTAATATTTTGAATATGAGGTGTACTCCAGCAGATTAGCTTTTTCGGGTCAACATTTGAAACATATGTATCGCAAAAACATGATTCTTCAGACAATGAGTTCGTAGTTTTAAAGACAAATTTTATTATCGTTATAAAAAGTTAATAACCGTGCGGATTGAAAAATATAGAAAATATTAACACGTTTTTAATATCGTATGAAGGCAAATGAAATAAAGGTATAATTTAGATTGATATACAAATCAATATTCGATTAATTTTGAAAGCACATACACTAAAACAGAAATGTTTATACACACCCTTTACGATCTACTGTAAACCTTTCAAGAACTATTTATGGGACAATGTGTCCACAAATTCCAAATTTTGGAAATTATCGAATAATTTTTAGTCATATGTTTTTATCATGTTATTGTGACATGAAAATTTAAATATCAGGCAAAAAAAAAAAAAAAAAAACTATTGCTTAGAAAAAAAAAAAAAAAAAAACAGCAAAGCACCCATATTCCTTAACATTATGTTCTACAAGCGTTAAACTTCTGAAATTTATGACCCCGAAGAGACATATAATCAATATAAGCTGAAAACCAAAAAAATATAAGCTTGCCAACTTGGACAGACAATTCTATTAACCTAGACCAGGAAGAACTATCTTCGGACACAAATCAGACGTCTCTTCCATAGTCCGTATGAGAAGTTTATCTCCGCCAAATGCGCCTGTCGTGTGGCGGGCATCAAAGGGTTCACCTTTTTCTATTTAGCTAATACGTTCCCATCCCCTAGAGGGAACGGCGGCTGAAAGCTCGAGGTTGGAAGTTGTTCGATTATTTACAGAACTCCAGGATTATTCCTTAACATTTTCGGATACTATCTCCGCAGGCTACGTAGAGAAACGAATAAGAGAAAATGTCGTCAAGTTTGGTATAGAAAGGTTCTTTTCCCCCGTTGTTTTTATTTTTCAGCAAAACACGTTAAATTTTTTTGCAGAATTACATTGTTAAGAACAGTTTTAACTCTTAAGCAGAATTAATTTAAGGTTAAACTAGGTGACCCGTGCGGAATTCCGCAAAAAAAAAAAAAAAAAAAAAAAAAAAAAAAAAAAAAACCTCTAAACTTAAAATTTAATACGACAATTTTTATTGGCTTCATTTGCACAACATCGCCATCAACTGCCGTCGTTCTGACAACTTTTCAAAGAGATCAAAGACACGCTTACTTTTACAACTACTACAAAAGTGATACCCTATATTAAAATCAAATACCCAAGGCTACTACTAAACTAAATACTAACGTTATCGCAAAACTACCATAGTATTTTGAAACAATAAAAGTTACAATTAAGGTTTACCGAGCTAAGCCTTGGCTTGAAATGTCGCATTTAAAATGGTAACGATTTTAACAGTTAAGCAAAAAATGTAACTTTTTCAAACTTCAATCGCTTATAAGTCGCTTAAACGTGGATTTTCGAGATTCTCGTTACGCGGCGCTAGCGGAAAAACGTTCTACAGAACGCATTTTTTTTAATCTTTCGAATGAAATCAAAATGGAGACGATACGACAATTATTTCGCTAGATAGAGTCCATTTTGTGCCCAAAAATTGAAGTTCGAATAAAAAACGAACCGACACTTTTTAGAGGGTGGGTCTAATTTTCGTCAATAGCCCGCGGGATAAGCTTCAAAATCATAAATTGTCATGCAATTCGATAAAGAAATGAGCGAGTTTCGACCGGGTATAGGATTCGGCTTAGAGAAATAATATATGGAGATATTGACTACACTGTAAAAAATGAATGTTATTTTTACAGTATAATACAGCTAATTTTATAGTAATAAATAGTAAAAATTGCAAATTTTATCAACTGTAAAATTGCTGCTTTTACAGTACTGAACGGTAAAATTGCTAATTTTACAGTTTATTACCACGCATTTTACAGTTTTAAAACTTGAACCTCTACTGCCAATATTATACTGCTGCTTTTACAGCATTATACAGCTAAATTTTACGGCAAGAAACTGTAAAATTGCTAACTTTACAGTAAGAAACTGTAAATTGCTAGTTTTACAATTTAAGCATTTTCGTTTTAAATTGGAACCTCGGCTACCAGTATTATCTCCATATATTATTTCTCTAAGCCGAATCCTATACCCGGTCGAAACTCGCTCATTTCTTTATCGAATTGCATGACAATTTATGATTTTGAAGCTTATCCCGCGGGCTATTGACGAAAATTAGACCCACCCTCTAAAAAGTGTCGGTTCGTTTTTTATTCGAACTTCAATTTTTGGGCACAAAATGGACTCTATCTAGCGAAATAATTGTCGTATCGTCTCCATTTTGATTTCATTCGAAAGATTAAAAAAAATGCGTTCTGTAGAACGTTTTTCCGCTAGCGCCGCGTAACGAGAATCTCGAAAATCCACGTTTAAGCGACTTATAAGCGATTGAAGTTTGAAAAAGTTACATTTTTTGCTTAACTGTTAAAATCGTTACCATTTTAAATGCGACATTTCAAGCCAAGGCTTAGCTCGGTAAACCTTAATTGTAACTTTTATTGTTTCAAAATACTATGGTAGTTTTGCGATAACGTTAGTATTTAGTTTAGTAGTAGCCTTGGGTATTTGATTTTAATATAGGGTATCACTTTTGTAGTAGTTGTAAAAGTGAACGTGTCTTTGATCTTTTTGAAAAGTTGTCAGAACGACGGCAGTAGATGGCGATGTTGTGCAAATGAAGCCAATAAAAGTTGTCGTATTAAATTTTAAGTTTAGAGTTTTTTCTTTTTTTTTTTTTGCGGAATTCCGCACGGGTCACCTAGTACTGTTAAAACAACAGTTCATTTGTTGCGGCATACGTAAAAACACGAGCAAGAAAAAATGTGGCCAAGTTTGGTATAGGAAGGTTTTTTTTGTCTGATTGTTTTTATCTCTCCGCAAAACACGTACAATGTTTTTGGTAGTAATGTACTGTTAAAAATAGTTTAAAAATCAATTTAAGGATAAATATTGACTAATCATTCGGCAAAAATTATCCAGGTTAGAATTCGAGATTTTAAGTGAAGAGAGAGTCCTTTCCAAGTTTTATGCTTGGAGGGTACCATGCATTTTTGGAAGGGAGAGAAATTTGTAGTATCTGATTGAGCATGGCGGGTTACCTTGTATTTCTTTTGAAAACTTGTAAATCCGCTTACTCTGTATAATGTGAGTTCGATGAATGATGAATTTTCTTTATTAAATGCGATAAATATTTATTTTAACTCAACACTAAATACTATTTACAAAAGATGAATATTAAAGAGATATGAATTATAAAGAATATTAGAATACATGAAGAGATACGATGCAAACGAACAACTTAAAAACTCAGAATATGGAATTCTAAAAAACAAAAACCTTTTTTTTAATCGTTGCCAAACGCGTGCAAGCAAAGCGCAATAATAATTAAATTAAAGGCTTAGCTGCGGCGCGTTCGACAAGAACTACCATACTCCCCCCCATTGGACGAATGTCCAAAAGTACTTCAAATAGGTAGGGGAGCAATCTTAATGATTGGTCTTTTAAACGTTCCTGAGGTAGTTTTTACCTCCACAACCCTCACAGTTCCATCATCAGCAGGAAAAGTTTCTACAATTCTGCCTAAACTCCACTTCATTGGATTTTTGAGTTCGTCTTTCAGCAATACTAGTTGTCCAGTCTCTATATTTGGTTTAGATGACTTCCATTTACCTCTCTGCTGCAACTGTGTGAGATACTCGGCACTCCATCGCCTCCAGAATACTTCACGAAGAGCTTGAATCAATTTAAATCGCGAAGTGTATGATAAAGAATTTTCAGTGAGACTTGACTCTGGTATTGATAGAAGTGAAGTCCCAATTAGAAAGTGACCTGGTGTTAAGGGATTAAGGTCGTTTGGATCACTACTAAGAGGAGTTATTGGTCTTGAATTCATACAGGCTTCAATTTGAGTAATTAAAGTTGACAATTCTTCATAATTAAGCACTGCTGATTTACATGCTTTGAAAAGATGTTGCTTCATTGATTTGATGTTGGACTCCCATATGCCTCCAAAATGAGGTGCACTGGGTGGAATGAAATGCCAGTTAATAAGCATTTCTGAAGCGAAGTTTTGAATGGAATCTGATTTGAGAATTTCCACTTGATTGTATAAATAATTTCTCGCACCTTTAAAATTAGTGCCATTGTCACTATATATGTCAGCAGGTTTCCCTCTTCTTGATATGAATCTTCTTAGGCATGCTAAAAATGATTCTGTACTTAATTCGGAAACTATTTCAAGATGAACTGCTTTTGTTGTGAAGCAAATAAACATAGCAATGTATGACTTTGTAGTAACCCTGGTTCGTTTCAGATTTGGCTTCGTTATTATCGGTCCTGCGAAATCTATACCCGTTTTGAGGAACGGTCTGGATGGAAGCACGCGATCTTTAGGCAAATCTCCCATTATTTGACTCATGAATTTCCTTTTCATTTTAAAGCATATCAGGCAGCGCTGAAGATTTCTTCGCACTTTATCTCTCCCTGATATCACCCAAAACCGCTGTCTGATGAGTGAGAGAACAATTTGGGTTCCTCCGTGAAGAGAGAGTTTGTGGTAGTAATCAATAATTAAATCCGAAAGGTGATGATTTTTAGGAATTAGCATTGGATGTTTTTGATCATTTGTTAGATTAGAATGCTTAAGTCTGCCGCCAACTCGTAAAATACCGTTTTCGTCAAGAAAAGGATTCAATGATGTTAAAGAACTTTTAGCTGGCAAACTACCCTTCGTTTGAATACTATGAATTTCGGGTTTGAATTCTAAATCTTGGACCAGCTTCACAATGCGTGCAGTAGCATCATTCAATTCTGATGTTTTAAGTGATCCAATTTTCCTATTGTCTTTGTCACATTTTGCATTATGAATAAATCGAATGCAATACGCAACTACTCTAGTAAGTTTAGTCAACGAAGAGTACTTGTTAATGAAGTTCGGCTCGACCTCTACTTGATTGGAATAACTTGCTGTTTTCTCAGAAACTTCAGAGAGATTTTCGTTTTCCGAAGCTGAATGTTCTCGTGAAGGAGGGATAATTATTGGTGAATCTAACAGCCAGGAAGGACCTTCCCACCACAGTGAATGATTGAGAAGTTTTGAAGGCATGAGTCCTCTCGAGGCACAATCAGCAGGATTTTCCTTGCTTGCGACGTGATGCCAAGCATCTGCTCTAGTATTACTATGAATTTGTGAAATTCTATTAGAAATAAATGATTTCCATTTATGAGGTTCTGAATTTATCCAGTCGAGCACAATTTGAGAATCCGTCCAAAAGAATGGCTCATCTACTTGAATAGCGAGATTTTCAATTACATTCTTGTAGAGTTGACTTAACATTACAGCTGCACACAGCTCTAAACGTGGAAGCGTTATGGTTTTCAGAGGTGCAATTCTAGTTTTTGCAGCGATTAGACTAACCTTGACTTTCTGATCTTCAAATTCTGATCTCATGTAAAGGACGGCAGCAAAAGCTTTTTGAGAAGCATCGCAAAAACCGTGAATTTGGATGCATTTTACATCAGAATTTTGGAGGAAGAAATGGCGTGGAATTTGAACCTTTTCAAGAATTGGAAGCTGTGAGGCGAAACTTGTCCATTCCTTTAGTATAGCATTTGGAAGTGGCTCATCCCATTTTGACTTGCATAGCCATAATTTTTGCATCATAATTTTAGCCAAAATTGTAGAGGGTGAAATCAAGCCAATCGGATCGTAAATTCTAGCAATGTTAGATAGTAATTGTCGCTTTGTGGTGACTTCTTGAGCTGGATTTAAATGAATTGCAAAAGTGTCCTGAGTTGGATTCCACTGAATGCCTAGGAGCTTCACTGACTGATCTTCAGTGATGTTTACAGACTGATCTGTTCCTTTTAGTTCAGGAGGTAATTTTGAAAGAACACTAGGGTCATTAGATATCCATTTTCGAAGAGTGAATCCGCCCTTCTTCATTATATTAATTAAATCATTCACGAGATTTTCTGCTTCTTGAAATGAATTGGCTCCTGTTAATAGGTCATCTACATAAAAGTCCTTGTCGACAACCTTTGAAGCTCTAGGAAAATTCTTCTTTTCATCTTCAGCAAGCTTTTTAATAGTTCTTATGACTAAATACGGTGCGCAAGCAGTTCCATAAGTCACTGTCATCAATCTATAATCTTCGATCTTTTGATCTGGATTTTCTCGCCATATGATTCTCTGAAAATCAGAATCTGAATGTGAGACTAGAATTTGCCGGAACATTTTTTCGATGTCAGCCGTAAGAGCTATGGAGTGTGTTCTGAAATTTAATAGAATATAAAATAGATCAGTTTGGAGTTTAGATCCTGCATGCAAAACTTCGTTCAGCGAGATATTTGTTGATGATTTTGCCGATGCGTCGAACACAACTCTTAATTTAGTGGTGCTGCTTTGTTCTCTAATTACTCCGTGGTGTGGCATGTAAAAACACTTGCTATCTTCTATTTTGATTTCTTCTTTTGGCACTAACTCCGTATGGTTTAAAGATATATATTCCCTCATGAAATTCTTGTACTGATTATACATGCTAGGATTTTGGATCAGTTTCCTTTCTAACGACAGAAATCGTCCAACCGCTTGATCCCTCGAATTTCCAAGATTTGGTTCTTCTTTAAATGGAAGTTTGACTTCATATCTTCCAGTGCCATCTCTACTTGTAGTTTCTGTGTAGAACGCTTCACAATTTGCGTCTTGAATACTTAACTTTTCTTTATGAGGGATAGATTCCAATTCCCAGAATTTTCGAAGAATTTCATCGGCTTCTACACTAGCATGGTGACACAATTTAGTATTTTCTTGACTTTCATTTGATTTGGACGTTACCCTTCCTGAGAGAATCCAACCTAGTTTTGACTGAATGGCAATAGGTGCGTCTTTTCCTCCATTTTTCTTTTTACCTTGAATTACGTCAAAGAATATATCTGCACCTAATATTATGTCTACGTTTCTGGAGATGTAGAAATCGGGATCTGCTAACTGCAAACTTCCAATGTGTGACCATTTATGATTAGAAATACGGAAATTTGGTAATTTAGTAGTAAGTTCTTTAACCACTAGAGCTTTAGTGGAAAAGTTTTCTGAATTGAAGTGTGGAGTAAAGTTTATATTTACCAAGTAATTAGACTTGCCAGCAACTTGATTACCAGTTCCTATAATTAAGTGATCAGTTGCAAATGTTTCCAAATTAAGTCTGTTACAGCACTCTTCAGTCATCAATGAGATTTGTGATCCACAATCGAGTAAAGCTCTACACAACTGCCAATGTCCTTGAGAATCCTTGATTTTGACTACTGCTGTAGATAGCAGAATATTGCTAGAATTATTCAGACCAGTTAAAGTTAGACTACTGGACTGAGAATCATTAACCTTAATCGAATCACTTGACTTTCTTGCAGAATTATCTACTGAACGGTTCGATTTGTAAGAAGAATCGTGTAAGAGTGTATGGTGTTTTTTGGAACATTCTTTACAGTGAAAAGTAACTTTACACTTCGATGTATCATGATTTGCTCTCAAACAGTTAAAGCAAAGTTTGTTCTTTTTCACAAGATTCCAACGTTCTTGAATGCTCAAATTTTTGAATTCTGAACATTTGAATAATGCATGATCAAAATTACACAGTGAGCAATTTCGATTATTTTCATTTGCTACGGAATTGTAGCTTACTGACTTTTTAGGTTTCACGAGTTCCTCTTTAGGGTAGCTCTCCTTGCAGGCTTTCATGCTTCTTGCATGTTTTTCTAAAAATTCAATAAACTGCTTATAAGATGGTATTTCTTCATCTTCTAAGGTCAGTTCCCACTGTTTGCGAATATTATCATCTAGTCGTTTTTCAAGAAACTGAATGATGATTAATTCAGACAGTTTATCCAACTCGAATCCTAACGTGTTTAAATTTCGAATGGCTTCATTGCAACTGTCTAAAATGTCACGAAGAGCCTTAGATGACATTGATTTAACAGGCTTGATGTTGAATATTTTTGCACATAATGCATAAGATAATTCTCTTTTATTGTCGTAACGACTGATAAGCGTTTCCCACGCTTGAGAATAATTAGAATCTGTGATTGGGAATCCCTTTATGAGTCGAGCAGCTTCTTCTGTGACTGATGCATTCAAATATTGTAGTTTTTGTAGATCAGATAAATTAGAATTGTCATGAATAGTCGAAATGAAAATTTGTTTAAAGCTGATCCAATTGCTAATATTTCCGTTAAATGTTGGAAGGTCAAATTTAGGCAAATTTATTGTTGTGTTTGTTTGAGAATGTCCATATTGAGTTGGTGCTGTTAATCTATTATCTTTCTCAACGTCATATTTAAATTTGTGAATTCTGTTTTCAATTTCGAATAAAAGATTGTGAATTTTATCTGAATAATCCTGACTAGTTTCAATTTCAATTCCGAATTCGTCTATATCTTCAATTAAATTTTCAATTTCTATATCAGCAGCTTGAATTTGGTTAAGTTTATTGCTCAGTTGTAGTTTGAATGTATTTAAATCTGAATGTGTAATATTTTCATCTTTTAAATTCTCAGTAATTTTACTCAATAGTTTAGTTGTGACTGCACGAATAGTCGATCTTTTCTTTTTAGCCTTTTCGTACGTAGATGCAACTTTAGAAGTCATGGTTTTACATAAAGTGCACAAAAATATTATAGAATAGGATGTCTCTGTATATTATGCAATAAATGAAGAATAGAATAATTTGAATACTTGTTCTGTTGTAGAATATAATCTTGCGTATAGAATATATAATCTAATATTTGTAAACCAGGAAAATGAATATGAATTATTTCAATGGAATAAAAGTCTCAGTTTGTTATTTATAGCTCAAATGAATTCGAATAATAACAGTCTTGAATGATATGCATAATAAAAAGAATCAAGTGTTCGGTAAATAAATTATACAAAGTTCTACGTTTTCATTTTTCAAAGCAAGAGATTTCAAAATATCGTACCTTTAGAATAAGATTCGATGATTCACAAATATAACATCAAATCGTCACTGGTGGCTCCAAAATGATTGAGCATGGCGGGTTACCTTGTATTTCTTTTGAAAACTTGTAAATCCGCTTACTCTGTATAATGTGAGTTCGATGAATGATGAATTTTCTTTATTAAATGCGATAAATATTTATTTTAACTCAACACTAAATACTATTTACAAAAGATGAATATTAAAGAGATATGAATTATAAAGAATATTAGAATACATGAAGAGATACGATGCAAACGAACAACTTAAAAACTCAGAATATGGAATTCTAAAAAACAAAAACCTTTTTTTTAATCGTTGCCAAACGCGTGCAAGCAAAGCGCAATAATAATTAAATTAAAGGCTTAGCTGCGGCGCGTTCGACAAGAACTACCAGTATCATTTTCCTATTTCTGCCCATTCCCACATTTTTAAATTTTATTTTTTAGCATTTCTACCTCAAAAACAAGTACTAAAATTAAATTGAAAATTTAAACAACCCCCGACTCTGCTTGCCGATCTCATATTAAAACGAACTTCTCTGGTCATAAAGCATTTTGAATCTAAATACATATAACTGTCTTCGAGAGCATAGTTTAAACACGGAAAAGGAGAGATAATCCTTACTGGTAAAATTTGCTAGTCGCAAAAGCAGAATAAAAAAGGAAAATAGAAAATTCTTATACTAAAATCCATTTAAGTATATTAATTGTTAACAAATAGAAATTGGCAACAGATAAAAATTTTACATCATTGAGTTTTCTTTCCGCGTCGGCCAACAATGACATCGATTTTCAATCCTGTAGAATTTAAGCCTTAGCCGTATTTGCTAAAAAAACGTAATAATTCGAGTTCTATTTACATAGAAGTTTCAAACATATCTAATCAGAAGTAGATTTTTTTTTCTTTCTTTTAGTACTTAGTTTAGTCGTTTTAAATTTTCCAGTATGTTTTCACTTCAAAAATCGCAAACATTTTAAAGGTTTCTCATTAATGTCTTTGTTCGTTAAGGCCATCCGAAGGCGCGACTTAGCTAAAAAAATACTCTCAATCACTTCACCTTTCAAAAAAAGAAAAAAAAAAATCAAAATCGGTCCATCCGTTTAAGCTGTACGGTGCCACAGGCAGATACACAAACACGTCAAACTTATATAACTCTCTTCCTTGTTGCGTCAGGGGTTAAAAAGCGGCTACCATTTTATTTGACCCTGGTCGCCAGTGGCAACCATTCAAAATTCCTAGTCTAGAGCATTGGGGGTTACTACTTAGTACACAAGAGGTTCGAAAACGACGTTCGGATTTTCGAAGGGATTCCCCCGAAGGAAAAAAAGTTTTGATCCACCGTACACTGCAAAAAATAACCGTTGTTTTTACAGTATAATACTGGCAGCAGAGGTTCCAGTTTAAAACTGCAAAAGCACAGTAATAAATTGTAAAACTAGTTATTTCACAGTTTATTACTGTAAAACTTGAAATTTTACCGTAATATTAGCAGTGTTATACTGTAAAAGCAGCAGTATAATACTGGTAGCAGAGATTCCAGTTTAAAACTAAAATGCACAGTAACAAACTGCATAATTAGCAATTTTACGGTTTATAATTGTAAAGCAGCAATTTTACAGTTTATTAGTGTAAATTTAGCAATTTTCCAATTTATTACTGTAAAATTAGCAATTTTTACAGTTTGTAACTATAAAATTAGCTGAATAACACTGTAAAAACAACATCCATTTTTCAGTGTACTAATCCATTGTTCCCAATTCGGGGCGCATAAACAAGGTCACCGGACAACCCTTTTCCGTTTGCAGAGTCTCGTCACGTCTTCCCGGAACTGCCGTCCGCACTCGCGTTCTATTCTTCCATTAGCCGGACGTGTGAAACGGATCGCTTCCCTGCAGATCCTCATCAGGAACGATCGTCCACTGGAGTTGCTCACCAGGAATGAATAATGTCCGGTCGCCGAAATGCGCAAGGTACGAAATTAGTTTAAGAATGAAACTCCTTAAGGGGACTAGGTAAGACCTATCTCCGCCATCTTAAATTCCCCAACTTTATGTACCTTTTTCTCGGAAATGGTGAAAGATAGGGCTAAGAAATTTTTACACATTTTAGAACAACATATTTTACATACTTCGGCACATCTTTTCTCTCTAGGTTGAAAAAAAAAATACAGATACATTTAATATTCCACACAAAACCACTTTTAAATTAGTATTTTTGATGATTTTTGACTCCATAAAAAATATATTTATCAAGATATCGTCAAATCTTCGTGAAAAAAGCAAAAAAAAAAAAAAAAAACTACATAATAAAAGCGTCATTAAAAAATTGGTCCAGTAAATTTGATAGATATTGAGAAAAAGGAACATGAACATGAAAATTTATGTTTCAAGGAAAACGCATTTAAAGATTTCATTCATGTGACATTCATTGCAACAAATAAGTGACAGTCCGTGGCCAGATTTATACAAAGAAAATTGTCTTCATGTCGCTGATGCTGTATACATAGGACCTTCGGTCCTATTTAATTCTCTATTTGTGACACGAAACCAACCAACCAACCATTCATGTGATGAACACGAAGAATGACTTTGAAATATCAAAAAATCCTTATGCTTCTGTTATTTCGATAAACAAGTGTGATATATGGTGGAAAGATATGTTTAAACTTTCTAAAGTTATAAAAAAGTATAAATCGAATTTTTGGTTGAACTTGCCTTCTCCTTAAGAGGGTCTGGGACACACTTCGAAAGAAAGTTATTAAATAGCTTGGCAGTTTAAAGTTTTTTGAACTGATTCACCATTTATTTAATAATCAAATTCATAACATAGATACTTAATTTTTTTTAAATTTGAAATTTCAATTTTATCTAAAAGGAAGAGAAAATGGGTCGTAAAAGCACAAAATATTTTTGATTAAATTTAAAATATTTTTTATCATGAACGCTGCTTATTTTTCGAATCTTCAAAATAAACTGACTGGAGACAGGTTCGAAATTTCGACTTTGGGCCAACGCCTGACCACTACACCGTTCTGTCAACGAAAGTAATAGAGTACAAAGTGACAAATAACTTCTTGCCACAGTAAAGGAATGCATAACTTCTGTAAAGTAGTACACAGCCAAAAGTGAATTGTTGCTCTTAAAGTATAATATACTGGGGGCGAGGTCCCAATTTGAAACTGTAAAATGCACGATAATAAAATGTAAAACTAGAAACTTTAGTTTCTTTCTGTAAGGTTAGTAATTTTACAGTCTATTGCCGTAAAATTTAACTGCATTATCCTGTAAAAACAACAGTATAATACTGGCAGCAGAGGTTCCAGTTTAAAACTGTAAAATTCACGGTAATAAGCTGTAAAACTAGCAATTCTGCAGTTTATTACTGTAAAATTGGCAATTCTACAGTTTAGTACTGTACAATTATCAACTTTAGTATATTACTGTTAAACTAGCAATTTTTATAGCTTGTTACTATACAATTAGCTGTATTATACTGTAAAAACAACATCAGTTTTTTTCAGTGTAGCATCCAGACTCAAACTGGCTATGAAAGACAATGCATCCGACGTAGCTGACGAGATGAAAAATCAACAAGCATTAACACTGCTTCGAGAGACAAAAACAACCAAAATATGCTCGCTCTAACTTCCATTTCCCTTCCGAGCATTTTACATCCATCTCCCTACGTAGTGCCACGACTCGGCACGCTGGGCACGTTTCGCCAGAATGACTCCGAATTCGAGTCCCCCTCCCAGAGCATCCCATTATACGCGGCTGATTTTTGCTATTCCTGGCCAGGTGCTAACGATGCCAGCAGGTACGAGAATTGGACTTGTTTTCTCGGGAAAAGAAGAAGTTTCCCGGAGAGTGGGAATTTGTTTTCAAATCTGATTAAGGGAAAAGATGGTTGCTTCCCAAGTGAGTTACTGTCGCAACAACGAAATATTGCAAAAAAGAAAAGAAAAAAAAAAAAAAAAAAAAAACACATATGCGTTTGTTAGAAAAGGCAATCACTGCCTGCGCTTATCTGCATTGTGTTTTATGGATTAAGATCATTATCCAGTTATACTGTGCCAGACCAAGTTTGTTTTGGTGCAGAGTGCAAGACTGCAGGCTTAACAAAGAGGAAGCGGAGTTATGGTTTATACCATACAAAAACTTTTGGATTTTAGAGCTTGGACTAGAGCGTGAGATTGAAGATTCAAGTAAAACATGAGTTAACTCCTTCACGAAAAAATATTGGTAAATTATGACCAATCTCTCAATCTTAAGAGAAAATTCTGGCTCCTATATGATCAAATGCAGTTCCAGGAGAAAATTTTAGGTTGTTATACCCCTTTAGGAGAAAAATCTAGCTTGCTATGTCCAAAATCCTTGAAAGAAGAAATCTTGAAGAGCAGACCATGCACCAACGGGCGAAACTTCTGAGAATAACAAAAACTCCTCCAGGATTTTTTTTTTTTTTTTGGCTTGCTATGAACAAAAACCACAATTATGGACCAAGATCAAGGACAGTCCAACCAAGGTTGTGCATCGAACCAAGAACTCCTACAGAAGGAAATTTTGGCTTGTTACAACCTAAAACACCTTGAGAAAAATAATTCTCGTTTCAATCATTGGCTTGCTATGATCAAAAACTTCTCCTGGGGGAAAATTCTGACTTGTTAGGACTATATCTCCCGGTAGAGAAATTTCCGGTTGCGCTAGTACTCCTTCCTGGAGGACCACTGGATGGAGGACACTACGCCTCCTCATCAAAAAAACTCGATCCATTAAGCGACATATCACACAAGAATCATCGTGAGCCAAAACAGCTACTGCTTAGAGGAAGGACGCAATCTGCTTCCGAGTCAAGTACGCTACCGATGGGCCACGAGTCGGGCTAAGTCTTTTGTACAAAAATTAACAAAAATTTGTTATGTTCAAACTGCATCCTCAAGAATACAGTGCAATCAACGATAATGTTTGAATGCGATGTGCCAAAAGTTCCAAAAAATTACTTTTCTAAAAAATGTCAAGTTGTCCATTAGGCAGAAGAACTATCAAAGGGTCGGTCTTTTAGAGTGGATTATGAGGGAGGGGTGCAACGCTGAGAATCTCTTGAAGGTCATTGAATCAATCATACCGTTAAAATTCAATAACATACCCCATTTTCGAAAAACAAAATCCGATGAGAGGGAGCACATATCCCTTTTGACCCCCCCCCCCTCTCCTACTTTTTTTGTTGCACCAGCCGCCTAAATCTTCCATTCAAACACTCCAAAAACTACAACCACCAACTTGTCTGAATGATGAAACAGCATCTTCGCGTACAACGTCAATACAAATCCCCCACACAACACAGATAGACATCCTCGATATCGAAGCGGATGTTCGAACCTTGTTCGAACGTGCTTGCTGAGTGATTATCTCATTTCTAGTCCCGAACTACACCCCCCCCCCCCCTCCGCCCCACACACACAAACACTCGCGATAAGCAACATCAAAATTTCTCAAGAAGAGGCACCACTGTTTATCCGCCTTCCGGCGCGAAAGGGGATGGAGTGGTGGGAGGGGGGGAGCAGACAACACCCACAACAGGTGTGGTAAACCCCAGGAAGCAGATATCCGGAAAACTGCAAAGGGCAGCTCTCGCAAATGAGGCCACTTTCTAATTAAATTCAGGAAGGAAGAGCGTAGGGGAGGGAAAGGGGCAGGGGGTGAATGGAAGAGCGCTCCACTGCGGATGCGGAGATGAAAGCATCGTTTAGCGAGTAGACACAATGAGTGTCTGTACTCGGAGATTTCTCTGGGCAAGGCCGGTATAGGAACTGTAAATAAAACCTGAATGGGAATAAATAGGCGTGAAGGTTGTAGAAACTTAACGCAAAAAAACATAAAATAAATCAAGACTGGAAAAACAGACGCATTAAAAGAAAAAACTCAAATGGTGTCGGAAGAGGAAGGGGAAAAATGGCAAACTAGAGCTTTCTCGTAGATTGGTCATAACAGCACAAAATTTTCTCCTAAGATAGGTTTTGATCATATCGATCCAGAATATTTAATTAAATGATATTAGATCCAGACTTAAGATTCAGGGATTGTGCGTGATCATAATTAACCAATATTTTTTCACGGAAGAGTTAAGTCACATTTGACTTCAATTTATAATCTAACAGATAAGTTCAAGCTTTTAAATCTAAAAGTTTTGGTATAAATAAACCGCAATTCTGCCTCCTCTCTATTAAAACTCGATAGACCCATATAATATAGTCGAACGCCGTTCGCGGAAAATTTTCAAAGGGAAGAAGTGGAAAAGTATTATCATTAATGAATGGAATGTGTTTATATTAAAAATGTCAACATGTATTGTTTTTATGTTTTCTAGGTTAAAAGGAGCCCTTACACACAAGACTGGGAGCTTGGGATGCAAATAGAATTATGACATCGATGTTGATAGTTTCAAAACATCGATGTGTTTTCGGAAAAAAAAACTGTTTTGACATTGATGTATTCTCAAACCTAAAAAAAAATGGTATTTTATTTTGAACACGCTCACACACACACACACAAAAAAAAAAAAAAACCTTACAATCCCAAAACGCATTTAAAAAATATTTTAAATGTAGGTTTCATCAGAGGCCGATTTACCGACTTGGTGGCTTGTCACAAGACATTTGGGGGAGGGGGGGGGACTTTTTCTAACACACTATATGTAAAACGTTTATCATGTGCATTTTTTGCATTCCCTTCGCCAGACTAAGTTTATGTTGGTTTATTCCCACGACCATGGAGCGCATTGCGACATGGTAAATCCGCCCCTGGGTTCACGTGAGAAAGCCGTTTCTTTTCTTTGAAAACCGGCAAAGAGAAAACAAATTCGTACTGAAAGAAATGTATGACAAATAATGGGGTTTTGAAAACAAGAAACAAAGTCAATAAGGACATAGAAACAAAACCTAACACCCACACGTTGACTTGAAAGGAGTCGTTTCTCGCGAAAGAATGAATGAATTCAATTTGCAAGGCGGTAATAAATAAGTCAGTTTCAATGCGGGGATGACAATAACAAAATGTTTTACTGTTTACCTCTTCTTAGCACAGCAGGAGTTTTATGGCTTTTTTTTCGATTCTGTAAATTCATAACTGAAGAAAGGCAAATTTTTTTGGGGTTAGGGAATTTTTAATACCCCAATCATCACACAAATACTCACGCACACAAGAGGTTAATTCCTTAGAACAGTTGAAATGACAGGCTTAATATTACTAACCATTAACCCTTTAACTGTCAAGTTATTTTGATGATTTGGATGCACAAATTGTCAAATTTTTTTATTGCAAAAATCAAATGTTTAGTACAAAATAAAATATACTTAGTAGTTAAAAATTGATATTTTGCAGCACATGGGTAAAATATTTAAAGTTTTGTAGCATATTTGCTTGAGGCGGCTGCCACTCAACATGGCAGTTGTAAAGTTCGCTTCTAGTGAAGCATTATTTTCTAAAAATGAAAAAAAAAAAAAAAAAAAATATTTTCTAAAAAATAAATGAATGAAAAAAAAATTAAATAAATAAAAGTGAATTTCAGTAATTACAGCGGTTTTATATTACTGATTTAGTGGTTTTATCTTTGTCTAGAGTGTTTTGTTATGCATTTCTGATTTTACTATTACTAAAAATTGTCAGTCCTTTCTTTCTCTTGCTTAGTTTGGATTTTAAACATGACCTATGTGTGTTTTAAAGTGTTTTTAATATTATTGGTTATCATCGTTTGGCGTAGTATGACCTATAAAGGTTCTCGTTCCAGTAAACCCAAAATAACCAAACCAGTGGGTTTGACAAAGAGATGAAGCCGAAATAAACGTCTCCCGATATATATTCGGGTATAACAATACGATGCACTCAAAAAAAGAAAACAACTACCCCGAGTAATACTCGGGCGTGACATTTTCGAACACCAGTGCTGTGCCCGAGATTATATCGGGCATGACAGTTAAAAAGTTCATTAGGTGTCCAGGTTATTTAAACTTCCGATATCAACAGGGTTGAGCGATTTAAATCAACCCGATTTAAATTGAAGAACTTGCTTCAAAAAGGAGGTAGCTCCAATTTTCAATGTCTTCAAAATGTCTGTCTATTAGAACTTAAAAAAAAGGTCACCTTTTTTGCTCTAATATTTTAAAAAATCCTCTTGTATACTTCTCAGTACAGTTATACAAGAGGATTCATAAAACTTAAAGAAACTTTTAGAATGCGATTTTCTGCTATAAGCTTTAATGCAGACATTTTTTGAAGACATTGAAAATGGAGCGACCTCCTTTTTGCAGCAAGCCCTTCATTTGTGATTTAAATCATGATTCGGTTTGTAAGTTTTGAGTAAAACTTCAAACCATGGATAGGCTTTTCTTAATACGTTCATTTTTTTTTAATTACGCTATTAGGGAAGTACCTGACCATCTATAACCATCTTCTTCCGTTATTTATACTAGTTATCTCCAAATTTTTAAGTTGGCAACTCTTGGTCCCCTTTATTTTTAGGTGCCTCAACTCAAAGTATATGCTCTTAAAATGAAACACACATTTGTTCCAAATCATTCCATTTACCGGAGCAGGAAACACCATATTTATTGAAACATTTAGATCGTTGTGAAATAAAACCCAAAAATGCGCCTGCCTTAAGAACATGCAGTTACCACTTCAAATTGAATTTCGTAGGTTGATGTCCCTTGCTTCTAGATTTCCAAAAACAACCATTTGGCATACCTGTAAGCATGCGCAGAATCGTACAATTTAACGCATTCGCCTCTTTGACTTTCGCCAAGGGACACTATTCGGCAATCGTTCAAATTAGGGAAGTCCTTTCTCGGAGTGGAGTATTCCTTAGAAAATTTGAACACAATATGAAGAGAATTTATTAAAAAAAAAAAAAAAAAAAACTCTTTTCAGGATGTTTTAAAAACAAGACTTTTTAACTTCTGCTGAGTATTAACAAGAACTTGGAAAGTTTTTCGATGACTTATTGATAGGCGAATTTTTAATTTTTACTGAAAACGGAAAAAAAAATCTTTTGATGCAGCACTTGCAATACGAAATGGGGACGAAATAACATAATGCAAATTAAGCTTCGAATTTATTATTTAAATGTAGGATGCCAGTTAGCAACGAAACAAAAAAGCATAAAAAATGTCTGAAGACAAATTATTGATGATTCAAAAATTGAAATAAGCGTCATCGAATACAATTTTACAGATATGAACTAACCCCTCGTTATATCGCGCTTTTCGGGGGACAAGAAAAAAGCGCGATATATCCGAAAGCGCGATATAACCGAGGTCATTAAAAATAGTTTTCTATCCAGCATACAAGTAAATTATACGCGCACATACGTAAAAATTCATTTATTCGAACATTAGATTTTAGGGCGTGTGTTTTCTTGACACTTACCACATGTGTTTCACTCATTGTATCAATACAAAAGAAAGTGTTCAGTAATTTCCAAACTGTCTCTGCAGTATGCAAGTTTGCGTGACAGGAATTTGCTGCTTCTTTTCAGCGAATTCAGAAGAATAGAAGAACCTTCGTTTTGTTCATTGATGACAAAATAAATGAGAAAGAGACCTTTTCTGAGCACCTTACATATTTTCTCAAAAATGGTTTCGAACTAAAAGTTTTTTTTGGGGGGGGGGGGCAGACAAAAGAAAAAAGCGATACATCCGAATGAGCGATATAACGAGGCGCGATATAACGAGGGGCTACTGTATTTATTGTATGAGAGTCTCGTCCCATAAGATTGTTTGGCAAAGGATTTTGGCGACATTCGAGCGGACATGAAATCTTTCCGTAGTTCGCCAAAGCTTCTGATACTGTGTAAAATCATTCTACATTGCGTCACAGCATATTTTTATATCTTGAAGAAAAAACACAAGATTGCAGATATTTTGAGCTAGTTCAGCTAAATATGAGATAAACATTGGAAAAAGTTTAATATGGTAATTCAAAGGGTTCTAGGAAAAAACGTCCCCGGAAAGAACGTCCCCGACAAAATGTCTCCGGAAAAAACGTCCCCTAGGAAAAAACGTCCCCGGAAAAAACGTCCTCTAGGAAAAAACGTCCCCTAGGAAAAAACGTCCCCGGAAAAAACGTCCTCTAGGAAAAAACGTCCCCTAGGAAAAAACGTCCCCAGGAAAAATGTCCCCTAGGAAAAAGTCCCCTAGGAAAAAACGTCCCCGGAAAAAGTGTCCCCTAGGAAAAAACGTCCCCGAAAAAAATGTCCCCTAGGAAAAAAAATTGAGGTGCAAAAATTTTTTTAAATCATTTTCTGTGAGTGATTAAATTTTTAATCATCTATATATATAAAAGAAAGTCGTGTTAGTTACACTACTTATAACTCAAGAACGGCTGTACCGATATGGCTAAAAATTGGTGGGTAGATAGCTTAGAGCTAGGAGACGGACATAGGCTATAATTTATATGTGCCAGTTACATAAATAGAAAAACTGTTCTATTGACTAAGCCTTTTTACTAAGCCTTTTTTGACACCTCCATGGCTGAGCGACAAAAAGCACACGTTCTGGCAGCTTCCGGAGCGCAGTAAACAGGTTGTAAGTTAGCGGTGCGTTGAGTCTAATTTGACGTTTTTGTGAAGTAAATTATAAACAAACACGTTACTTTCCTGGAAATTTATATGTGATAAGCTGTCAGAAACGATTGCTCATTTCTAGGACCCCAATGATCCCAACTGATATGCCGTTTGAATTTAAAAGACTTCAATTTCCGATCCGTCTTGCATTTACGGGTCGGAAGACTATCTGCGTTGTGTGTTTTTGCGCCTGATAATAAAACAAAAAATGGTGTGTATCACAAGGTACTTAAGTGAAGAGCAACCTATGTACTAAAATACAGAAACAATAATGAATGACTAATGTACGTACTTAATTTTTTTTTATTTTCTAATAATAAAAAACTTAATAAATTCAAAAATTTGTTTATTTATTGCCTTTAAGGCGGAACAGAGTTCGCCGGCTCAGCTAGTAATAAAAGTAATTCTTTTGAAAAATGAGAGATATTTTATTAAAATTTTTTTCTAACTTGAATTTTGGAAACAAAGAAATATTATATTTTATCAACAACATTGTTCTTAAATTGACTTGCTTCAACATTTTTTCTTTGGTTTTTTCTTTAATTTTATTTTATTTGATTGTAAGTTATATAATTGTCAGGGAAAAATAAACAAATGTTAATGTATGGTCAGTCGTTTCTTAGTTGAATGCTCCAATATACTTCGCAGCAGTTTAACTTGGCAGTGACGTCACTACGGGCGGAGCCAACAGCGTGACGTTAGCCTATGAAAAACGAGCTAGATAAAACGTCACAGCCTACTTGGCGAATTAGAGGAGACCGCTGACTGCTTGTGAGCTCTTATTGGCTCCGCCCGTAGTGACGTCACTGACATGTTAAACTGCTGCGAAGTATAGTTTGTTGGTTTTTTTTTTTTTTTTTTTGTTAAGACGGGATCCTGCTTTAAAAGGCTCAAAAAATTGATTTGGGGGAGGGGATTTTTTTAGGATTAAAAAAACTAGAACGAACTTTTTAGATTATTTTATAACATGTCTGAACATGGGATAAAACATTTTTTTGGGAAAAATATTCACATGCAACCGACATTGATGCACATTCGTGCAACTGCTGTTTTCAATTGGCTGGACAAATAGAGCTCGTAATTTTCATTTAAAAAAATAAAAAAAAAAAAAAAATACCATTCTAATTTTTGTGTTTCTTTTTTCAAACCTGAGAAAACATTCAAATTTAAAAATTAAAAAAAAAATCACTCCTTCAAACATTTATTTATAAACTACAGATTTTTTTTGAAGTATGACCACTTTCCCCATTGACCATCTTACCCCAGCAGACCTTATACAGTTGAGCCCGCTTAATGGAGTAGCCATTTTGCCACTTAAAAATATTCTAAAAAGCGGGACATTCTATTATCCGGGATGAAAATAATGCACGATAACGGTTTGGTGCATTGAAAATGTATTATATTTAGCGGGATATTCCTTTAACCGATATTCTAGTGGGCTCGACTGTATTTGCAAGGAACACTGTTGAGCAATAATTGTATTTAATATCCAATACTGTTAATAATATCAAAAATTACAAAAAAAAAAAAAAAAAATCCATTAAATCAAGCGATAAACACTTTTAAGTAGCTAGATTATGAGAAAAAAGCACCACTAAAATCATTTGGTGCAAAAAAAAAAATTGTTTAACAAAAGCTGCTAAAATTTCTATTCATCACTAGAACAAAAAAAAACTTAATTTTGTTCGTACAAGATGCTTTTCCATCGGGGATGTCTTTCCAACGGGACGTTTTTTTCTTCGGGGACGTTTTTTTCCTGGGGGATGTTTTTTTGTTTGGGGACGGTTTTTTTTGGGGACGTATTTTCCGGGGACGTATTTTCCGGGGACGTTTTTTCCTAGGGGGACGTTTTTTCCGGGGACGTTTTTTCCTTGGGGACGTTTTTTCCTGTCACCAATTCAAAGTTCATCATAAATATTCCCTCCCCCAACATTAAATTCAAAATGCTTGCATAAATATTTAATTTGACAGAACAGTCAAGCTGAAAATGTGTCGTCCATATCTTAAAAGTAACGAAGAGAAAAACTCTACAGCTATCCGTACAGATATTTCCAGCTCGATTTTTCTCTGTAAGTTTTGAAAAATTAAAACTATCTACTTCTCAGAAATGTGGAGCTTTTATTTAACTCCATCACAAATTTATCATTACAAGAAAATTTTTCCCAGCAGATTAAAAATTTGTGAACACGTTTCTTGCCGCCCTCTTTCAGTCAAAACTTATTTATCTCAAACAATATATCTCAAGAAGAAGAAAAACAGTGAACTGTAAAAAAATAAATAAATAAAAAAAAAACTTGGAAAACAAATTTGAAACTTGAATGGAGTTAGTCCCGACGCTTTGTAGTTTGAGAATAATGAATGAAAAATTGAAAAAAAAAAAAAAAAAAAAAAGAAAGGCGGGAAACGAAAGCGGATCTGTAATGAAAAACTTTCGTTTTGGTCCTAAGCATACAAAGATGGAGAATAATAATATCCGAGCCGATGGGGCGTTATTATTGGAGAAAGATTAAGCAGCGCCGGCTGACGACAAAGGGCAAAGGCGACTAGATATATATTTTCCTCTTTTTCCAATCAATCTCTTTTCACCAAGCTCGACGGGGAGAGGGGAGGGGGGAGGAGGCATAACCTGAAACTTTCCAGACTGGTTCCGACGTAATAAGGAATTCAAACTTCACAAAAAGACGTCTTAATTATTTTTCAACCAGAACGTGGTTTTGAGTATGAGGTAATACAACGTTACTTGTACGCACTAATTGCAGTACGGCATAAGTATGTTTCGGAGCTATTTGCAATTCATAGAAACAAGAAACCCAACGAGTAGGATCCTATCGCCATTCGTGATTGCGAAAAACAATCAAGTCAATTTTGAATTCAAGCAAGGGCGAAACCAGAAATTTTTCAAGGGAGGAGCGACTGATTTTATTACTTTCTGTTCACTATGTATACTGGTTTGCAAATAATGATGACATAGATTTCGGACTTCAATTCCGAAACATTTCCGGGGGAGAGCCCAAACTGCCTTCCTTCAACATCATTCAAACTCGTTTAAAATTAAGTTTTTTTTTTCTAACTTCCATATTAAAAATTTACTGATGGTGGGGCCTCGAGGGAGGGGCGATCTCCCCACCGCCCTCCCTTGTATCTGTTCCTGAAATCAAGACATCAAAATTCAAATTTAATTTATGTCCGCAGCTAGATTTTTTTTAAAAGCATAAATGAACTTTTCAAATTAGTTGGAACCTTCGTAATCAATGTTTATCGGATAAGACGACGAAACCTCAGTGGGTTTTATTTCTTGATTTTACACCCCCCCCCTGATTTTAGTGGTTTTGAAATTTTAAAGGGGATGAGCGTTTGTTGTCTTTATTTTTTTTTTTTGCATTTTTCACTTAATTTGTCCAGAAACAGTTTTATTGCATTTTCGATTAGTGGTTGTGATTTCATTTAGTGCTTGCCACTTTCGGACTGACATTTCTTTTCTCATCATTAGAGTAATAATATTTAGTAAAACATTATTTAAACTCTTGGGGGTATGAACCTCGCTGTAATTTTTTTTTTTTTTTTAAAGAACTTGAATTTGTTTTTCACTTTTTTTAAAAACAAATATTCACATAAATTGCCTATTTTGGTTGTTAAAAAATACTCGCACGCTTTCTCATGGCAAAGATTGCAAAAGGTGGTCTTATAAAATATTCAAGTTTTATTAATTTTTTCTTCAGAGGTAGCCCGTGCAACGCCGGGCCAAGCAGCTAGTAGTATACTTTAATAACCGAACAAGAAAATCACGCGGTGTCGACAACAGATATTTTTCTACTCCCATCATAAGAAACTTGATTACTGTCACCTTGCACCTTACTGGCGCACCATTAAGCATCCTGACAAAGAGACAAAGATAGGGGAATTAAGTTTCTGGAAGTATTTCTGGATCACGGCCATTACGAGCGAAATAGTCCCATAAGTAGGCTCAGTATCATACCGTAATAAATGAACACCCCAGCACATTGGTAGAGATAAATCCTCAAATTATTTATCTGTGGCATCCATAGCTCTTTCCTTTGTGTTCTCGATGATTTTTTTTTTTTCAAACAAAGGATTCCTGACATAACATGCTTCGCACTAAAGCAACGTTTCTAGGACATCTATTGAATTTGCTCCGGACAAATAACATTTTTGTAATCGAAGATAGCAACTGAAAAACACTTTTTTATTACTTTTTTATATTTTTAAATTTTCCCCCTTGAATTTTTGTGTTTTTAGCTGCTGATTACGTGTTTTTAAAAGATATGACTTTGCACACATTTCAGACCAGATTTTTTATCTACAACAAATATAAAAAGGATGTACAGTCGTAAATTGGAATAGCTTAAAAGTTATGCCAGCATTGTACATAAAGAAACCATTGAAAATAAATTATTTATGCAGTAAGAAATGCGCACAATTGTAATATTAAATAAAACTTAGTTAAAAAAAGTTGTAATGTTTTCACTTAAATGAATAAATAAGTAAAAGTATAAAACAATTTATGAATTCCATAAAATGGCGCCTTTTCCGATCCTTTGTAAACTTCAATCAATATCCCTGCAATAAACAGCACAACCACATGATGACTCGCTATCTACCGATCATAAAGCGAATAAAACTAATGCCAAACCACGCAAAGAAAAACCAATGAGCAACCTTGATTGTTCAAAAAGACGTGAGTACATAAACTTCTATAATTGATATATTTTTACGATAAGCAGTAAAAAAATCAAAAAAGGATGAAGTATAGATAAAACGAGGATGAGCCCATTAACAAAATTTTCCAAATGCCACAACGATACAAATGAAACTGCATTCAAACTAGTTATCATCAGTAGCTTATTACAAGCAATTCGATGTCAGAAAGGAAGTTCAACAAATCTAAGGCAGGGATTCAAGTGAAACAGACCATCGCAAATTACAATCGCTACTGGAAATGAATTACATAAGAACGTTTCTTGATAAAAACATCGTGACGTCAGCGTGACGTTTGCCTATGAAAAACAAGCTAGATAAAACGTCACAGCCTACTTGGCGAATTAGAGGAGATCGCTGAGTGCTTGTGAGCTCTTATTGGCTCCACCCGTAGTGACGTCATGCCAAGTTAAGTTGATGATAATGTAATTCACTTCCAGTAGCGATTGCAATTCGAAGCGATCGCAGTGCTGTTTCACTTGAATCCCTGCCTAAGAAAGAAATGGATGTCTCTGTCTCTTGAATCGATTTCCAAAATAAATATTGGACTCCGAAGCATTTGCAAAATGAAATCGATGAGCATTGCTGCCCACGACCATCGAAACACATAACGACGAATAAATGAAGAGCAGCCACAATGGTCTTCGAATAGCTTAGCACAAAGTAAGCTTATTTAAAATCACATTCAGAGATAAATAGAAACTAGCTGTCGTGGCCGTCACGAAACTTTCTTCTATATCTATCTTATGAATTCTGGTTACAAAATAAAATACGTACTCGCCCGAGTAATTGGAGACAGTTACAATTTCCCAATTATCGTAATAACCCTGCAAATTCAGGAACTACGAGCGAAATTGGAAATCACTGCAAAAGCCTTGTTTAGATAAATTGCAAACATTTTATTTGTTAGTAAAAAGAAATTGGCAACAGTTAAAAATTTCAAATCATTGAAAGTTTTCAGCTGTTTTGATAATTAAATAGCGTGAAAGCGATTTTTTAATGAATTGACTAAGCGCAAAGATCACCCCATCCTCCCCCATTATTGATTTACTTAATTTTCTATTATTTCATTTCATACAAAAAGAGAACAACATAAAGCTAATTTTACTTCGAATAAAATTTAGGTTTTTAAATTCTTGTTTTATAATATTAAAAAAATGGTAAATTTTTTAGTTCGCACAATTTACGTGGTTTTACAACTATAAAATATCTACTTCTACAAGTATGCTTAGGACAAAAATCTTTGCTAAATCAATTATTAGCAATAAATAAACATTGTTTTGCAAATATGAAATAATTAGAGCAATAAACAAGTTACATTAATAAAGCAGGTTTTCCTATGCTACTTTAATCATTTTCTTGATATTTATAGAATTAAAACATAATTTAAATCAGATCAAATATAAATCAAAATATATAGGAAAAATGC